>PVLC010017158.1:0-34224 GCA_004027655.1 Graphiurus murinus
CTGGGGATTGAACTCAGGGGCATTCTACCTCCGAGCTACACCCCCAGCCCTATTTTTTATTCTTTATTTTGAAACCGAGTCTCACTAAGTTGCGGAGTGCCTCACTAGGTAGCTGAGGCTGGCCGGGAACCCGGATCCTCAGGTCTCAGCCTCCCGAATGCTGGGATTACAAACGTGCACCACCACGCCCGGCTGATTTTATTTCTTGATTGGAGTTTGAACACTTCATTTCCTGGAAAATAGCTAGAGAAGATACTTTATATCTACCTTAACAACTGGCTAAAACTCTTCAGACAATTTTGATAATTGAGTAATCAGATCTAAACTCAGGAGTTGAAGATTATTTTGTCATTAATTCTTTTTCCTTAGATATATTGTACATTCTTTCCAACCAAAACACTAATTTTTCTTCTCTACACTCTACATTTTACTTTATTTATTTTGCGTGTGTGTGTGGAGGGGGGGGTGCTGGGGATTGAACCCAGAGGGGCATTCTACCTTCGAGCTACATCCCTAGCCCTATTTTATTTCTTTTTTGGAAACAGGGTCTCACTAGGTAATGAGAGTCTCACTGCTTGCTGAGGCTGTCCTCAAACCTGTGTTCTTCCTATCTCAGCCTCTCAAATCCTGGGATTACAAGTGTGTGCCACCACGTCCAGCTTCCATTCTACCTTTTAAAGAAAAACATCCTTCTTAAATATTTTTATCCTCTAGTGATAAATACTTTTATTATCTAGCAGACTTGATAGGTAAGTTGGGCTGAAGTATTATTTTCCTGTTTTAGTTGCATATTTTTTTTCTGAGCTTGCTGCTTAAAAACAGCAGCAACAGTAAACAAACAAGTATTCGCCACCACAGCCCTTGTTCTTGTCCCTAACAGCTGTGAGTAGGGACTGGGAGGTCACTGCTGCTTGTCAGCTGTTCTTCAGAATAGCAACAGTATGTAATAATGGTGGCCAAAGATTCTCAGCCTATATTATCTTTTATAGCCTAGTTTAAACAAGGCTGAATTTTTAACAGATTTCATGATAGTTTTTTAAAATCTTGTTTTTGTTTAATGTAAATAACTAGAACAAGGCAGGCTACAGGTGAAAACTTATGTCTTATTTTTTACTATTAAACTATTCTCTATTTCTATTACTCATTATTAAAATACTCTCATGTGTGATTATTCTAAATCTTTTGTAAGTAGGACTTGTAACTTCACATGACAGAAGAATGTTAATTTATATAATTTAAATTTGCACAAACTTACATAACCTAAATATTCACATTTTTCTCTTTTATATCTAAATAATTCTAATCAGTTATAGTTACAAGAAAATGAATATTAGGCTTCCATTAAAGGTCTCATTTCTCTAATTGAACTTAGTGGGAAACTATAAGTGACATTTTGTCTTTGTATTGAAACCTAATGTCCCAATTTAAAGTCTGACATTTGCAATAGCATTATTTTTTAAAGGTAACTATAAGCTGGGTGTGGAATAGCATTTTTTTTTTTTTTTTTTTTTTTGCAGTACTGGGGTGGTGGCACACACTTGTAATCCCAGTACTTGGGAGGCTGCTACAGGAGAATCAGGTTTGCTGCCAGCCTCTGCTACTTAGTGAGGCCCTGTGCAACTTAGTGAGACCCTGTTTCAAAATAAAGAATAAAAACATAGAGCTGGGGGTGTAGCTCAGAGGTAGAATACCTCTGGGTTCAATCCCCAATACCACAAAAAAAAAAAATAGATAACTATAGTTTATTCCTGGTCATCTTCATTAAAATCACTCCTCATCACTTCCACTCTTAATGTTTTCTTTTACCAATCATAGTAAACTTAGAATACTATTTCCTCTGGTGTGTTACCAGAAGTTTTTGTTAGTCTGTGCTTATTCGGTCAAAATAATAAATGAGCCCACAATCTATTCTGACATTATAAAGTCAAGCATATTTAACCATAAATTGAGTTTTTGGTTTTTTTGTTTTTTGTTTTTGTTTTTGTTTTTTTGTTTTTGTTTTTTGAGCTAATGTTTCTTTGTTTGAATATGTTACTGTAACATAACTGTTCCCCACCCCTACCCCATTGGTTCTGGAAATGGAACTCGGGCATTCTACCTCTGAGCTACACCCCCAGCCCTATTTTATTTATTTTGAAACAGGGTCTCACTATGTTGCTGAAACTGGCCATGAACCTGCAATCTTCCTGTGTCAGTACCCCAAGTACTGGGATTACAACTGTGTGCCACCACACCTGGCTCAGATCACATATTGCTATTACCTACTCTTAACTGGAAAAAAAAAAAATGAGTTTCATAATCCTTTCTTTTGAAAACAGCATTTTTTGCCATTAATTGCTGCTTAGTGTCTATTGACCACTTGTACCAGAGTAACCTAGAATAAAGCATTTTTCCAGACCTTCATATACCAAAACCTCTAGAGCTGGGGCTCAGGAATTTGCAGGGTTTACAAGTGTAAGAGAAGGGGTTTTGTTTTTTGTTTTCCTTCTGTTTAGGAGCACACATGTGAGAACTACTGCCCAAAATGAAATGGGGAAAGATTTTTCACACCAATAAACCGTTTACCTCTCTTACATTCCCCACCCCCCTTGGTCATCTTGGATCTAACTAGCTTAGTATCTAATTAAGAATCTTATTTCTATAGCAACAGTTCTAATTAAGTGTTGGTATTTCCTCATTCATATGAGGGAAAAATCTGTTATCAGAAATTTATTTTTGTGCAAGTGCCTTGAGCCAAGTTTTACTTTATTTGTTTGGAACATGTAGTATACTTACATTAGTCATATATCAGATGAAAACAGAAGGAATTGATCATTTAATTTTAAAATTTTTCATCTATGGCCTTTTTTTTTCGGTACTGGGAATTGAACTCAGGGGCGTTCTACCTTCGAGCTACACCCCCAGCCCTATTTTTTATTGTTTATTTTGAAACCGGGTCTCACCAAGTTGCAGAGGGCCTCACTAAGCAGCTGAGTCTGGCCTCGAACCTAAAATTTTTCATCTAGATAGTAATTATTTTCCTTAAATGTACTTTCAAATGTTGGAGAAAATATAAAACAGAACTTTTTATATGCTGCTTGTGGGGACATTTGGCAATATCCAGGTAAAATTGAAGATATAATAGACTTGAACCCAATAGTTTCATTCCTAGATGCTTTAGATCAGCATCTCAGGCATGTACACTCAGACATGTGTTTAAAAAAAAAAAAGTTTTGTCTATTTTTAATAGGAAAACTTGAAGCCAGTATAAATGTTAAGTAACAGAATGGTAAATTATGACATGGTCTCATGATGAACTACATAGCTATTAAAATGAGAACTCTGTGTATCATCACGGATAATTGTCTTACTTTAGCAAACAAAAACTACCTTGTAGAAAGGTTATATACAGTCAAACATTTGTATAAAATATATAGATGGTATCATACCATTATGTCAAGCTTTTAGGCAGTGGCATTTTTTTATTTTAAATACTTTGTAATAATCATGCAAAAACATACACAAGAAATAAATATCAAAATCAATATTGTGATTGCCTCCTAGGAAATAGTGGAATGGGATCAGGGTATGGCACACCAGGAGCTCTTTTCTGTCTTTTTTTTTTTTTTTTTTCTGTACTGGGAATGGAACCCAGGGGCATCCTACCTCCGAGCTACATCCCCAGGCCTAATTTTTATTCTTTATTTTGAAACAGGGTCTCACTAAGTTGCGGAGGGCCTTACTATGTAGCTGAGGCTGCCTGCAAACCTGGATCTTCCTGTCTCAGCCTCCCAAGTACTGGGATTACAAGCGTGCGCTGCCACGCCCAGCTCTGCTTTTCTCTTTTTAAAAAAAAAAAAAAATGTGAGCCGGGCTAATCCCAGCATTAGGGAGGTTGAGACCGGAGGATCCCGGTTTGCGGCCAGCCTCAGCTTCCTAGTGAGGCACTCCGCAACTTAGTGAGACCCGGTTTCAAAATAAAGAATAAAAAATAGGGCTGGGGGTATAGCTCCGAGGTAGAACGCCCGAGTTCAATCCCTAGTACTGCAAAAAAAAAAAAAAAAAAAAGTGAAGCAAGCAAGCATCGAATAATAGAATTCAGTAGAGCTAGATTAGGATGTGAGATTTATTTTGATATTCTTTGAGTTTTGAAGTGATTTTGAAATGAAAAAATACTGTCCTTAGCCAGGTATGGTGGTGCACACATGTAATCACAGTACTTGGAGGCTGAGGTCTGAGGATTTGCAGGTTGGAGGTCAACCTCTATAACATCGTGAAACCCTATTTCAAAACAAAAAATAAAAAGTACTGGAGATATCACTAAGAGATAGAATGCTCCTGGGTTCAATCCCTAGTACCACAAAATGGGAAAAAAAAAAAAAAAGAAAGAAAATGCTGTCCTCTTTTTGTGATAAAGATATTCTACAATAAAACATAGATTTAGAATGTTTTGATAAGAGCGTGGGTGGGTTTGCTATATTTCTAATCTTTATCTTTTTTTTTTTTTTTTGCGGTACTGGGGGTGGAACCCAGGGGCATTCTACCTCCAAGCTACACCCTCAGCCCTATTTTTTATTCTTTATTTTGAAACAGGGTCTCATTAAGTTGCGTAGGGCCTCAGTTAAGTAGCTGAGGCTGGCCGCGAACCCACATCCTCCAGTCTCAGCCTCCCAAATGCTGGGATTACAAGCGTGCGCCACCACGCCCGGCTCTAATCTTTATCTTGTAGTAAGGGCTTAACAGTTGGTACTAGAAGTACAACTTAAAATCATGGCCCACAGATATCAAGCATTCTAACCAACTTAGGATATATTTTTTTTTAAGATGAGCCATAATATGTTTCCCACTATTATGTACTGGCTTTTAATCCTCCCTACTCTTGCAAGTAAAGGATACTATGGAAACAGTTTCTCTTTTCATACTACTATCTTTCCATTTACTTTGTTTTGGTTTTGATTTTTTCGTATGTGTGGTACTAGATATTGAACCTAGGGGCATGTTACCCCTAAGGTATACTCAAAGCCCTATTTTAGGTTTTTATTTTGAAATAGAGTCTCACTAAATTGCTGAGGGCCTCATTTATTTACTGAGGCTGACTGTGAACCTGCAATCCTCCTGTCTCAGCCTCCCATGTACTGGGGTTATAAGCCTGCACCATCACGCCTGGCTCATTTACTCTTTGATCTAAGCAATTTTGTTTTCCCCACAGCATCATGATATATTATTTTCAAGGGATCTTTTATGCATTTTAGGCTCCAAATTAAGCTTTGTATGTATATTGTATAACAATAGAATTCTTGGAATTGGGCAATATATGGATTTTAGATTTTGCTTGAAGGGGGTTGTCTTAAGATATGGTATTGAATTAACTTTCAGGGCTTGCAATTATATGATACCCTACAGATGTTCAACATGCTTGAAGTTAGACACTGGAGTATGAGTTTGTAATATATTTGACTTGGGGGAGGGGTAGTAGAGGTTTAACCCAGGGTCATTCTACCTCTGAACTACACCCTCAGCCCTATATTTTTTTATTTTGAATCAGGGTTTCACTAAGTTGCTGAGGCTGACCTCGAACCTGTCAGCCTCCTGTCTCAGGCTCCCAGCTACTGAAGTTACAGGCATGGACCACCACACCTGGCTTATATATTTTACTTTTAAACTTCTAGAAGGCCATAGTAGTAGACAAGCAAATTTTAAAAACTATTGACTAGCCAGTCATAGTGGCACATGCTTGTAATCCCAGTACTTGAGAGGCTGAGACAGTAAGATTGTAGGCTCAAGTACAGCCTCAGCAAGTAGTGAGACTCATCAACCGAGTGAGACCCTGTTTCAAAATAAAAAATAATACAGGGCTGAGGCTGAGGCTCAGAGGTAGAATGCCCCTGGGTTCAATCCCCAGTACCAAACACACACACACACACACACACACACACACACACACACACACACACACACAAACTAATTATGTTGGACTGAAATACATAAATGCTGCTGCTGGGTATTTATAATGAGTTTTCCGTGATATATGAGGATCAGAAACAGTGTTTTGACCTCCACTGAAAATGTTCTAAGTTCTGTGATTAACATCTTCACTCTTATCTTTTTCCTAGGTTTAATGACAAAATGAAGACCATGATAAAAACAGTCTCCTACTTAGCCCAGCATTTCTTAACTTTGTAAGTATTAGCTCTCCCCCTCCCTACCATTGCTATAAAAAGTAATTATTTGTTATCATGTTTCAGTTTATTTCTACTCATCCTAGAATACCTTTTGATTACCCATTCAGGTTTGATACCTTGAAGTTTAATGTTAGTTTAATAAAATTTAGAGCAAGCATAATTCTGTTGCCTTTGGTAAATACTTTATTTTGAAAAGTATTTTATGACCAGGCTATATCATCTCTGAGAATCACAATTTTAAATCCTTTTCCTTCAAAGAAATTTATAAATAAGTAATGGTCTTTTTTTCATCATTATTCAGGTTTATTAATCTTATAGTTTTATAAATTGAGAGTATCCTTTTCACTTGAAAAAAATTTTTTTGTTTTACATTTCATTATATCACACTTTAGACTTCTTTGTGAGAAGCTTTTACATTTAGCTGTTAAAACTTTAGGAGGTGGGCCCGGCGTGGTAGCACACGCTTGTAATCCCAGCATTTGGGAGGCTGAGACCGGAGGATCCGGGTTCGCGGCCAGCCTCAGCTACCTAGTGAGGTACTCCGCAACTTAGTGAGACCCTGTTTCAAAGTAAAGAATAAAAAATAGGGCCGGGGGTGTAGCTCAGAGGTAGAATGCCCCTGGGTTCCATCCCCAATGCCACACACACAAAAAAAAAAACTTCAGGAGGTGGGAAAAACAGGAAGGCAATCCCTTTTCCTTCCTTTCATATAGACACATGCACACCTCTTTCTTAGAAGAAGAAACATTTGTACCCTGATTTACTTAATTTTTGAGATGCCTGAATATTTTAATAGAATAGTTCTAACAGATTATTTGAAATTAATATGTATTTCTAGAAAAACTCATAGATGAAAGCCAGGTTAAATGTACAAGATATTTCCCCAAAAATATTTGAGACTCTAAATGAGACCCAAAAGATTTATTCCTTGAGCTAATCTCTAAAGAAAACTTAAACTCAAGTGCAATTGTTTATGTTCCTAATGGTGTTGAAGCATGCCCTGTTTAGATGAAAACTGGTTCTTGGGATGCTTGCTTTATTTTATCTCACATCTTGCATTGGTAACTCAGCTCATATGTATATGTTGGAGGGTGACCTTATAATCCTAGAAGATAGGCCATTGAACATAAGTAGTGAGGGTTCTTGGGGGGATCAATTAAATATTGAAAACAATAATGAGCCAGTTTGCAAAGTAGTAGCCAAATGCCATGGTTCACCTTTTCTATTTTTTTCTTCATGTTTTTTTATCTGGAAAATTAGAATGGAAACATTTGCAAATCCCTAAAGAATCCTATATAATCCAGAATTGGCTTCCTTAATTGGTCCCTTGGAAGCCAGTTCAGCATTTCTTCAACTTAACTCTTACTAAAAAAAATCTTTTCCACTTATATTGTATGCCTGTAGACTGAAAGACAATCCACTTTTCAAAAAGAAATAGGTATTTTTTTCTAACTGATTTGTAAGCACAGGTAATGTTATATTCTTAACTTCATTTTAGCTTGGAGGTAGAATGCCCCTAAGTTCAATCCCCAGTACCACAAAAAAAAAAAAAAAAAAAAAAAATGTGGGCAACAAAATTAACTTTTTCAAAATTTAAAACTTTTGCTAGGCATGGTGTTGCACTCCTGTAATCCCAGTATTTATAAGGCTGAGACAGAAGGATTGCAGGTACGTGGCCAGCCTTAGCAACCTCATGAGACCCTGTTAGTAAATTACAAAGTCCTAAACAAACGATTTTCCTTTAAAAAGCCTTAAATAGAGCCGGGCGTGGTGGCGCACACTTGTAATCCCAGCATTCGGGAGGCTGAGACAGGAGGATCCGGGTTCGCGGCCAGCCTCAGCCTACCTAGTGAGGCACTCCGCAACTTAGTGAGACTTGGTTTCAAAATAAAGAATAAAAAATAGGGCCGGGTGTGGTGGCACACGCTTGTAATCCCAGCATTCAGGAGGCTGAGACCAGAGGATCCAGGTTCAAGACCAGCCTCAGCTGCCTAGTGAGGCACTCCGCAACTTAGCAAGACTCGGTTTCAAAATAAAGAATAAAAAATAGGGCTGGGGGTATAGCTCAGAGGTAGAATGCTCCTGAGTTCGATCCCCAGTACCACAAAAAAAAATAAATAAAATAGGGCTGGGGGTGTAGCTCGGAGGTACAATGCCCCTGAGTTCAATCCCTAGTACCGCAAAAAAAAAAAAAAAAAAAAAAAAAAAAAAAAACAGGGCTGAGGGTATAGCTCAGAGGTAGAATGCCCCTGAGTTCCATCCCCAGTACCGCAAAAAAAAAAATGCAAATCAAAACCACAAAGAAGCCAGGCATGGTGGCCCATGCTTGTAATCTCAGTACTTGGGAGGCTGAGACAGGATGATCTGGGTTCGCAGCCAGCCTCAGCTACTTAAGCCCTCTGCAACTTAGTAAGACCCTGTTTCAAAATAAAGAATAATAATTAGGGCTGAGAGTGTAGCTGGGAAGTAGAATGCTCCTGAGTTCAATCCCCAGTACTGCAAAAAAAAAAAAAAAAAAAAACCAAGGATATACCACTTCACTCCCTTTAGGATGACCATTGGAGAGGAGGGGACTAAAACATGTTGGGAAGAATGTGGAGAAATTGGCACCCTTATAAATTGATGATGGGAATGTAAAATGATGTATAGCTGCAAATGATGTATAGCTGCTGTGGAAGACAATATGGCAGTTCCTATATAAATTAAAATATGATCCAGCAATTCTACTATGGAGAATGAACCCAAAATAATTGAAAGGGTTTCAAAGAGATATTTGTATACTATATTCATAGCATTACTTACAATAATCAAGAGGTGGAAACAACCTAAATGTCTACCATCAAATGAATGAATAAACAAAATATAGCATGTATATATAGCGGAATAACATAAAGGGAAGATTTTAATACATGTTGCAGTATAGATGAACCTTTAAAAAGTTATATTAAACCAGACACAAAAGGACAAATACTATTCTGCTCATATGAACTATTTAGGATAGGTAAATTCATAGAGACAGGAAGTAGAATGGTGACTTCCTGGGATTGAGAAGCAGGAAGAATGGGCAGTTAGTGTTTGATGGATGCACTATCAATTGGGGAAGATAAAATTGTGGAAATGGAAGGTGATAGTGATTGTCCAACAGCATAAATATTTGTACAGACATATACTTTTACAATGGTTAAATTAAGGTTTATGCGTACTTAACCGCAATTTAAAATTTAAATTTAAAAAAGCCGGGCGTGGTGGCGCACGATTGTAACCCCAGCATTCGGGAGGCTGAGACCAGAGGATCCGGGTTCGCAGCCAGCCTCAGCTACCTAGTGAGGCACTCTGCAACTTAGTGAGACTCGGTTTCAAAAATAAAGAATAAAAAAATAGGGCTGCAGGTGTAGCTCGGAGGTAGAACGCCCCTGAGTTCAATCCCCAGTACCTCAAAAAAATAAATAAATAAGTAAAATTAAATTAAATTTTAAAAAGAACATTCTTGTATAATTTTTTCAAGGTTTATAAAACATTGGCATAAATATGAATATTCACTTCTTTCAAGTTTGGGGCTCTTGATAGAATGTATATGGGCTTTACACACATGAAAAAATAATTGGAATTAAAATTGCCCAGTTCTTTCTTGATTTTGAAATAAATATTTGATTTTGGAGTAATCATCTAATGTGTACATGTGCTATACAGGAACAAAAGGCAAAATGTAATCCTGAGTAGTGTTTACTTATTTATTACTTTGTATCTTAAAATTTAAATGATTTAAAGTTTTTCTCTGAACCGGGCATGGCATTGCACACCCATAACCCCAGTGCTTGGGAGACTGAGACAGGAGGATCACAGATTTGAGGACAGTCTCAGCAACATAGCAAGTCTCTGTTTCAAAATAAAAAAGGCTGGTGATTAAAAAAAAAGTCTTCCTCTTTTCACGTCATCTCCCTCCCCTTAGCCATCACTTCTGGGAAGTAAAGAATTTGACATAGAAAAAAAGGGCTGGTGATGTAACTTGGAAGTAAAATGCCCCTGGGTTCAATCCCCAGTACCAAACTTTTAAATTCTGAGAAATGACTGTACTGTGTGGTGGCGCACGCTTGTAGTCCCAGCATTTGGGAGGCTGAGACCAGAGGATCCGGGTTCTTGGCCAGCCTCAGTTACCTAGTGAGGCACTCCACAACTTAGTGAGGGCCTGTTTCAAAATAAAGAATAAAAAATAGGGTGGGGGATGTAGCTCAGAGGTAGAATGCCCCTGAGTTCAATCCCCCGTAATGCAAAAAAAAAAAAGAAGAAGAAATGACTGTACTTGATACATTAGTATACTAATTAGCTTAACAACTAGGACAGTGCTTGACACACAGTAGATGTTCAATAAAATATAAGATTAAAAACATACAGCCTTACATATATAAGAATATTTTAAATTTTTATCTGAGAAATGGGTGTGGAAGAGCCTGCTATTCCTTCATGGTTTTTTTTCTTGTCATTTCATGTTTTTCTCTTGTGATGAAGTCTTGATGAAGATGTCTTTTGAAAGGTATGCTGCAAGAAACAACTAAATTCTGCTCGCATCAAGGTAAAAACCAATTATTAACAAATTTACTTTTTTTTGCTTATAAAGGGAAAAACTTCAAAAGTTTAAATATTTAACTATACTGCCTTATTAAGTTAGAACAGTAAAAAAGAAAAAAAAGCTTTTCTTTTCCTTATATCATTCATCTTTGTGTTTCCTACTTAGAATGCATTGGGAACATGATAGGCTTGTGAAGTTGTTGTTGTAGAAGCAAGTTTCAGTGTGCGTGGAAGCTGATTAACACGAGGTCGCGCGTGGTCTCTGGGGCGAGAGCTCAGCCGGTGTAAGGTGTGAGCGCGCTCCTCCCCGCGCCGGCGTCCGAGAGCCTTGGCGTGACGTAGCAGCACATAATGGTTTGTGGGTTTAAAAGGTGCAGGCCATGTTGTGCTGCCTCAAAATACAAGGGCCTGGTCTTCCGCGGGAGCGCGCCTCGCACTCACAGCCCGCCCGCCCACTCGCCCGCCGGCGTGTCAGCAGTGCCTTAGCAGCACGTAAATATTGGCGTTAAGGTTCTAAGATATCTCCAGTATTAACTGTGCTGCTGAAGCAAGGTTGGCCATACTCTACAGGTGCCTTCTGTGTCAGTGTTGCTCATGCTTGTCAGTCTTGATGATGATGCGTTTCCAGGATTGACAGTGACTGTCAAGTTGTTAGTATTCATTTTCTACATGTACTGGGTCTGTTAAAACAGCAGACACTTGTCCCTTGGTATCTATGAGGGATAGGTTCCGAGACCCCAGGTATACAGAGTCTACAGATGCTCCACTTCCTTCTGTAAAATGGTGTCGTAGTTGTATATAGCCTGCTATATACTATAAATCACCTCTGGGTTATTTAAAATGCCTAATATGTACATCATGTAAATAGTTGTACTGTTTAGGGGGAATTATACATATTTTGCACAGGTTTTTTTCCCCTGACTTTTTTTTCTTTTTTTTGTGTGTGTGGTACTGGGGATTGAACCCAGGGACAGTCTACTTCCAAGCTACACCAGCAACCCTATTTCTTATTCTCTATTTTGAAACAGGGTCTGGCTAAATTGCAGAGAGGCCTCACTAAGTAGCTGAGGCTGGCCGCAAATCTGCAATCCTCCTGCTTCAGCCTCCCAAGTACTAGAATTGCAAGCATGCACCACCACACCTGGCTAACCCCAAAATATTTTTGATCCATGGTTGGTTAAGTCCACAGGTGCAGAGCCCACAGATAAGGAGAACTAACGGTAATTGTAGTTTAATAATTGAGTACCATGAAGAGTTTTTTGAAGGTTGGGGTGGGGGTAGCTCAGTGGTAGGAAACAAGCCTAATGTGTAAGGCCCTAAAGTCAATCCCTAGTGCCATGGGAAGACAAAGTTTCTTGAAAGAGCTTAGGCAAGCCGGGTGTGGGGGCACATGCTTGTAATCCCAGCATTTGGGAGGCTGAGACTGGAGGATCCGGGTTCCCAGCCAGCCTCAGCTACCTAGTGAGGCACTCCACAACTTAATGAGACTCGGTTTCAAAATAAAGAATAAAAAATAGGGCTGGGGGTATAGCTCGGAGGTAGAATGCCCCTGAGTTCAATCCCCAGTACCACACAAAAAAAAAAAAAAGAAAAGAAAGAAAGAGCTTAGGCAGCATCAGAAAAAAAGTTTTGACAGGCGTTTATAATCAATATAAATATTAATTTAGATTTTTACTTAAGACAGAACAAATCTACTTTTCCTTCTATTTGAAACTACTAAGTATTTTCTTATCTCACAGGTGAACTATAAATTATGCATTTTGAACAGAATTTAGAAGATAGTTTTTAGTAATGTTTCTAAATATTTTATTATAAAGGAAGGGGTAGAAAACATCAAAAAGTATGAATTAAATTCCTGGACATCTAGGTCTCAAATGCACTTAATCATAACTTTAAAGGTAGGAAAAACTTACAGATGACCAACCTATTCATTGGATAGCTGAAGAAACAAACTCAAATTAATTTGTAACAGATGACAGATTAGAATCTTAATCCTGTATCTTCTAACATTATATCATTTTTCCTGTGTGTCTTCTAACATTATTATACTATTTTTTCCTCTTTCTTTTTACTGAAATGTGTTTTTAAATCCTTAACTGAAGATTTTTGTTTGACAAATATGAAGGTCTTCTGTACTATTTTAGAATCAATGTTTTACTGACTAGAGTAAGACCAAGTTTTGATTGTCAATTTTATAACTATGTAAATATAGTCAAAATATTTTACTCCAATTAAAATTCGAAGGAGCCGGGCGTGGTGGCACACACTTGTAATCCCAGCATTTGGGAGGCTGACAGGAAGATCTGGGTTGGCAGCCAGCCTCAGCTACCTAGTGAGGCACTCCACAACTTAGTGAGACTTTGTTTCAAAATAAAGAATAAAAAATAGGGCTGGGGGTATAGCTCGGAGGTAGAGTGCCCCTAGGTTCAATCCTCAGTACCCCAAAAAATAAATAAATAAATAAATAAAATTTGAAGGAAAATACTGTCTTTACCTTCTATTCTTATTTACGTGTTTTAAGTCATTAAATTTAACGACGATGTTCAGGATCATTTGAGTATTTGTATATAGTATGTCAAAACTGTGTTATTTTATACAAGGGACATTTTACTCTTTTTTTATTGTGACCAAAAAGAAAATATGCCAAATAAAAGCAGTTCTGAATGAATTCTTTCCAGAAATAATTATCTATTTTTGAAATCCTAGAAGTATTTCAAATTTTATTTAAGGAATTGTATTTAAGGGGTAAAGAGCCTTCTGTTTAAATTCTAACTTAAAAGTAAGATCTTATGTAAGACAAAACTCTCATTTTTAAGAACAGTTTCACTTTTTTCCAGCAAAATTTTTTCCTCAGAAAAGTGCATATATGTGGTGGCTAGAATTAAATGCCAACTTTTACATGAAAATAATACTGCCTTGGTATTATTCATTCATCAGTCTCTTAACCTGTTTATTTCATTGTCAACCATTAAATAAAAGACTAACAAATGTATAACATTTGCATCCACCAAAAGTATTCCAGGCCCTAAAACAGATGCTTAGAAATATTTATTAGAGCCGGGTGTGGTGGCGTACGCTTGTAATCCCAGCATTTGGGAGACTGAGACCGGAGGATCCGAGTTCGAGGCCAGCCTCAGCTACCTAGTGAGGCACTCCACAACTTAGTGAGACTCAGTTTCAAAATAAAGAATTAAAAAATAGGGCTGGGGGTATAGTTCGGAGGTAGTATGCCCCTGAGTTCAAGCCCCAGTACCACAAAAAATAAATAAATAAAAATAAAGAATAAAAAATAGGACTGGGGATGGAGCTCAGAGGTAGAATGCCCCTGAGTTCAATCCCCAGTATCTCAAAAAAATAAAAAGGGCCGGGGGCATAGCTCAGAGGTAGAAAGAATGGCCTTGGGTTCAATTTCTAGTACCACCCCCACCCCACAAAAACAATTTACTGTGATTGGGCTGAGAGTATAGTCGAGTGGTAGAGTACGTACTTAGAATGCACAAAGAGCAGCAAAAAGTAAAAACAAAATTATCACAATAGAGCCAGGCGTGGTGGCGCACGCTTGTAATCCCAGCATTCGGGAGGCTGAGACCAAAGGAACTGTGTTCGCGGCCAGCCTTAGCTACCTAGTGAGGCACTCCGAAACTTAGTGAGACTCTGGTTTCAAAATAAAGAATAAAAAATAGGGTTGGGGGTGTAGCTCGGAGGTAGAATACCCCTGAGTTCAATCCCCAGTACCGCAAAAAAAAAAAAAAAAAAAAAAAAAAAATTATCACAATAGAATACAGCTTCTTTCCAGTCATTTCTTAAGAGGAAATAGCCTAACAGTATCTAATGAAGCATACATTTAGGTAACTCTCAACAGGACTGGAAGTTTTATTTGTAGAGTTAAATTTCCATCTTTGTGAGTTATTACAAAACACATAAGGAGCTGGGCGTGGTGGCGCGCGCTTGTAATCCCAGCATTCGGGAGGCTGAGACCGGAGGATCCGGGTTCGCGGCCAACCTCAGCTACCTAGTGAGGCACTCTGCAACTTAGTGAGACCCGGTTTCAAAATAAAGAATAAAAAATAGGGCTGGGGGTGTAGCTTGGAGGTAGAATGCCCCTGAGTTCAATCCCCAGTACCGCAAAAAAAAAAAAAAAAAAAAAAACACATAAGGAATGAATAATAAAATAAACTTTACAAGCTTTAATGTTTATCTTAGTTTGGCTATTTTGCAGAAAAGAAACAGTTATATATAGGTATGTATTAAGTTTTCTTTTTTATTTTTTTTAATCTTTGGGGAAAAAAATCCTAGAAGTTTTTCATTTGGGTTTCTTTCATAGTTGATGCCAAATAATTACAATAGTGATCATCTTCAGTCTGCTACTTGAAGTATGGATTCAGTTTCTAGCTGGGAGGGGTTTGGGTGAGTATCCAGAAGGGTAGTGAGAATATTTCATTATTTCAGCAATTCGTTTTTTACCCTATATTCAAGTATATTTCTAGATTAATATGTGATAGTAGATTTTAAAACTTAGCCATAGACTGTATTTTCATATTTATCATTAAAGTTTCTGCCTTTGTTTACAGTTACAGTTGTTTTTAGGCTACTCATTCATTAGGTATTGTTACTGATACATGGATAGGTTAGACATACTTGGATAAGCAAGATTATACTTTCAGAAACTGATTTCTGAATTAATGTGTATATTTATTTGGAAGTTGACATTCTAAATCAAATTTTATTTTTTTTCCTTTTGCAGGTGGATATTACTGTCCCTTCCTCATGGAAAACATTTTTTCTTTTTTTTCTTTTTTTTTTTTTTTGCGGTACTGGGGACTGAACTCAGGGGCATTCTACCTCCGAGCTATACCCCCAGCCCTATTTTTTTTTTTTATTCTTTATTTTGAAACCGAGTCTCACTAAGTTGCGGAGGGCCTCACTAGGTAGCTGAGGCTGGCCGCGAACCTGGATCCTCCGGTCTCAACCTCCCGAATGCTGGGATTACAAGCGTGCGCCACCACGCCCAGCTGGAAAACATTTTTTCTAAGTGTTATTTCTCATTAAATATTATCAAAAAGGAGAAAAATTAATGTCTTAAATTTCTGTAGTAAGATTTGGCTGTAGTAATTATTTAAATATATCAATTACATATCTGGGAGAAAAAGTAAAGAGATTACCTTCTACTAAAATGTTTCATTTTCTTACTCTTGTCAAGAGATGTCTTATAACTTGTATTTCTTTTCTTTTTTTTTTTTTTTTTTCTTTTTTTTATTTTGTGTGTGTGTATGTGTGTGGTGCTGGGGATGGAACCCAGAGAACTTCTACCTCCAGGCTATACCCCGTGCCCTATTTTATTTTTTATTTGGAAACAGTCTCACTAAGTTGCTGAGGCTGTCCTCGAACCTGTGATCCTCCTTTCTCTGCCTCCCAAGTCCTGAGATTACAGGCATGTGCCACCATGCCCAATTTTATAATTTCTATTACTAATAGCTTGATTTCTTGTAAGGCAGAACTCCTTCACTAGAAATTTAAAAGCTCATGCTCTTACATTGTTTATTTATAAAGTATATCTCACGGTTTTTAATGGGAGTATCTTGTTTTGTTGCTTGAGTTCCTGTAAGGCAGAACTCCTTCACTAGAAATTTAAGAGCTCATGTTCTTACATTGTTTATTTATAAAGTATATCTCAGGATTTTTATGGGGGTGTTTTGTTTGCAGTCCTGGGGATTGAACTCAGGATCTTAACATGGCCAGACAAGTTCCCTACCATTGAGGAACACCCCCAGCTCTCTGTTGGTTGTTTTTTTTTATTTTGTTTTGTTTTGTTTTTTTGGTACTGGGGATGGAACCCAGGGGTATTCTACCTCCGAGCTACACCCTCCAGTCCTATTTTTTATTCTTTATTTTGAAACGGTCTCATTAAGTTGCGGAGGGCCTCACTAAGTAACTGAAGCTGGCTGTGAACCCAGATCCTCTGGTCTCAGCCTCCTATGTACTGGTATTATAAGTGTGGACCACCACAACCGGCTTTTATTTTATTTTTTTAAGGTACATACAGTGAAAACTATTTTGACAAAATAAATGTTAAACTTTTTATATTAAAATTGCTGTGCAAGATGACAGGATGCTAGTTTGTTTTTTGTTGTTGTTGTTTTGCGGTACTGGGGCTTCAACTCAGGGGCATTCTACCTCCGAGCTACATCCCCAGCCCTATTTTTTATTCTTTATTTTGAAACAGGGTCTCACTAAGTTGCGGAGTGCCTCACTAGGTAGCTGAGGCTGGTCTTGAACCTGGATCCTCAGGTCTCAGCCTCCCAAATGCTGGGATTACAAGTGTGTGCCACCATGCCTGGCTAGGAAGCTAGTTTTTGTATTTATCATGCTGAAATTAAGTTCAACATTTATATTTTAGTTTATTTCTTCATTATTGACACATAGAATTCATGCAAAAACATTTTGACTGATGTTCTTAAATTATCATGTTGATGACTATAGATCCTCCCTAAATCTGTAGGACTTAGAATAATCTGATGTTTATTATATTCTCGTGATTGGACTTTTGTGTTTTGAATGAATGTAAATTTCCAAAACTGGTTTTGTTTTTTTTTTTTTCGGTACTGAGGATTGAACCCAGGGGTATTCTACCTCCAAGCTACATACGCAGCCCTATTTTTTATTCTTTATTTTGAAACAGGTTCTCACTAAGTTGCAGAGGCCTTCACTAAGTAGCTGAGGCTGGCCGAGAACCAGCTGATCAGCCTCCCCAGTACTCGGATTACAAGCATGCACCACCATGCCCAGATAAAGCTTATAATATTTTTTCCGGTACTGGGGATTGAACTCAGGGGCATTCTACCTCTGAGCTACCCTGCCCCGTCCTATTTTTTATTCTTTATTTTGAAACAGGGTCTCACTAAGTTGCAGAATGCCTCGATAAGTAGCTGAGGCTGGCCACGAACCCGGATCCTCCGGTCTCAGCCTCCCAAGTACTGGGATTACAAGCGTGCACCACCACGCCCTACTAAAGCTTATTATTTCTAATGATTTTCTATGAAGGATTAAATTTTGAGAAGTTCTGCAGTTTTTTGTTTGTTTTTATTTGGGTGGTGCTGGAGATTGGACCCAGTGGGCATTCTACCTCCAAACTATATCCCTAACCCTGTTTTTTTTTTTCTTTTTTGTGATACAGGGGATAGAACCCAGGGACAATCTACTTCTGAGCTGCACCCCCAGCCCCATTTTATTCTTTATTTTTGAAACGGTCTCGTTAAGTTGCAGAGGGCCTCACTAAGTAGCTGAGGCTGGTAGAGAACTTGGAATCCTCATGTCTCAGGCTCCCAAGTACTGGGATTACAAACATGCACCATCATGCCCAGCTTACTTATTTTTTATTTTAAAACAGGGTCTCACTAAGTTGTGGGGCCTTGCTAAGTTGCTGAGGCTGACTTCAAACCTTCCATCCGACTATCTCAGCCTCCCAGTACTGGCATTACATTTGTGGACCACCACACCTGGCTAAAATTTAATTTTTTGTTTTTGTGGTGCTGAAGATCAAACTCAGGGCCTTGCAGATGCTAGGAAAGCAGTCCACCACTGAGCTACATCTCCAATCAAAAAAAAAAAAATTAATCTGTTTTTATACAAAATATTCTTCAGCCTGATTAACCTATTGAGTGCATCTGTGTATCTCGTTTATAACTTACAAGTTTCTTTTATCTACTTAGCATAGATAATTCTATTAATACTATCTTTAGAAAGTGGTAGAAATTTTTAATCACCCCATAGTTTATTTCAACATTTCATTACAATCTTTGGGGTTGTTTATACTTAAAGTTTTCATGTGATTAAACATACCATGTTAGTATGAAGCAATGAAATTCAGTATTTGCTCTCCCATAGTATAAGTAGAGAAAATTAAAGTACATTATTAAAATAATTTATTAGCCAGGCGTGGTGGCGCACGCTTGTAATCCCAGCATTTCGGAGGCTGAGACTGGAGGATCTGGGTTTGCGGCCAGCCTCAGCTACCTAGTGAGGCCCTCCACAACTTAGTGAGACCCTGTTTCAAAATAAAGAATAAAAAATAGGGCTGGGGGTATAGCTCAAAGGTAGAATGCCCCTGAGTTCAATCCCCAGTACCGCAAAAAAAAATAAATAAATAAGGCTGGGGGTGTAGCTCAGAGGTAGAATGCCCCTGGGTTCAATCCCCAGTACCGTTAAAAAAAAAAAAAAAAAAAAGGAATTTATTAATTTTAACTTAATCTAAACAAACTTTTATGTCAGTTTGTTTTCATTTTCATTAATGTCTTTTCTGGCAATGCAAGAATGTTAATGTTTGATAAGCAGTATTAAATATAGGTTTGAAGCACTTATACAGAATCAGATATAAATTTATTTATTGTACCATATAGGTGAAGATGATCAGATAAATCCCAGCCCTTACAGAACTTAGAGAATTTTGGGAATAGGAGGTGGGTATGGAATGGACAAAAAATTGATAGCTGCTATGTGTGGTTTATCAGATACTGGTAAGTTCCTTCACCCACCCCCACCCTTTAGTGATAAGTTCTATGCAGAAAATAAAGCAAGGAAAATGGAAGTGATGCAATAAAGGTTTTTGGAAGACAGAAGAAGTATATATATTATGTTTTGGGGGTTTTGTTTTTTTGTTTGGTTGGTTTTTCTTTGTGTGTGGGGGGGTTGTTTGTTTGTTTGTTTTTCAGTACTGGGGATTGAACCCAGAGGCATTCTACCTCCAAGCTACACCCCCAGCCCTATTTTTTATTCTTTATTTTTGAAACAGGGTCTCACTATGTTGCAGAGGAAGGCCTCACTAAGTAACTGAGGCTGGCCATAAACCTGCAATCCTCCTGTCTCAGCCTCCCAAGTACTGGGATTACAAGTGTGCGCCACCACGCTCGACTTAGTAGAAGTATATCTCTAAATAGTATATTCAGGAAATATCTCCCAAAGATGACATTTGAACAAAAACAAAATAGAAACACATCTCTGGGAGAAGAGCCTTTCAAGCAGATGGAATAAGAAAGATCCTGAGGCTGAAGAATTTTTGGTGTGTACAAGGAACATCAAGAAGAAAGTGTTGAGCCGGGTGTGATGTAATCCCAGCTTTTGGGAGGTTGGGACAGGAGGATCCAGGTTTGCGGCCAGCCTCAGCTACCTAGTGAGGCCCTCCACAACTTAGTGAGACCCGGTTTCAAAATAAAGAATAAAAAATAGGGCTAGGGGTATAGCTCCGAGGTAGAATGCCCCAGTACCACAAAAAAAAAAAAAAAGAAGAAGAAGAAAGTGTTGTGTGACTATGAGATGGGGGAGGGAGGTAGAGTTAGCTAATGAAATCAAAAAGTTTGTAGAAGCTGGGCATGTTGGCACATACCTGTAATCCCAGCAACTTGAGAGGCTGAGGCAGGAAAAGGACAAGAGATCCCAAGTTGAAAGCTACCTTAGGCAACTTAGTGAGACTCTTTTTTAAAATAAAAAATCAAAGATGATAGAACATCCCTGGGCTCAATTCTTAGTACCACAAAGAAGAAAGAAAAAAAAAAAAAAGAAATTGGGTGATACATACTTGTAATCCCAGTACTTGGGAGGCTGACACAAGAGGATCACCGGTTCGAAGCCAGCCTCAGCTACTTAGGGAGGCCCTTGACAGCTTAGTGAGACCCTGTTTCAAAATAAAGAATAAAAAATTGGGCTGGGGATGTAGCTAGAGGTAAAATGTCCCTGGGTTCAATCCCCAGTACTGATAAAAAGGGGGGGGGGGGGGTTCCACAGGACCCAGATCTTAACAGCCATTTGTTTTTAGCTTAATTTACAAATTCAGTTCTCTACTTCTTTAAGACAACCATGACGATTACATATACCTTAGTCTCTTTGACCTTTGCAGATAGGATGGAATATTTTTAATAACTCCTACTCAAGATTAGAACCTCCATCTGAGTTTTGTTATTGTTGCTGCAGTACTGGGGATTGAACCCAGGGGCATTCTACCTCCCAAGATAAATCCCGAGCCCTGTTCTTTCTCTTTATTTTGAAATAGTTGCAGAAGACCTCACTAAGTAGCTGAGGCTGGCCAGGAACCTGAGATCCTCCTATCTCAGCCTCCCAAGTACTGGGATTACAAGCTTGAGCCACCAGGCTCAGCTTGAGAACATTTAGAATACAAACAAATGTTTAAATGCATGGTTAATAGGTATGTGTGTGATGATCAGATTTTTATGAATTTTACTTTGATGGCTCTGAAATTGTTTTCTACTAAATCAGTTTAGCTGGAGTCAAAGTAATGGTTCCAAAGACACTGAATTTATCTGTTATCTACTCAAACCAATTGTCACTGATTCTTCAAACCTTGGAATTGCTGCTATAATTAAGTACTTTATTATTTCTCACATTTCTTTCCAGCTGCATCTTAACTGAGGCATTCTTTGTCTAATTATTTTCGTCTAATTTCACTTTTAGTATATACTACTAATTTAGTCTTCTAAAACTACTTTTTCCTATCAGATAAAATCCAAACTCTTTAGTTTTACCTCATCTTTTTCTAAGTTGTTCATTTTTTCTTCAAGTGAACTAGTTATGATCCATTCATTTTTCTTCCTCTGTACCTTTATCACTTTGATACAAAGGCTAAATCTCTTATGTGTGTTCAGTGTTGGTTCACATTAACAATCTGGAATTAACCACTCTTCCCATGATATAAAAAAAATACACTTGTAGTTTTGGGTTTGTGTGTATTTTTGAGACCTCACTATTTTGCCCAGGTTAGCCCTGAGCCTCCAAATAGCTTGGAGCCTCAGCCTCCAAGTAGTGGAGATTACAGGAGCATACCACTATACCAAGCTTTATATCTGTAGTTCTTAACCTTTTTTTGTACCTGAGGGTCTAATTGTATCTTATTTACTTATATATATTAACCCTTTAAGTATATTATGAACAAAAATTAAACCTTTAAGGAACAGAAGGAAGAAAAGCAGGTACAGTATGACAACTTAAAAATAACCTAAATTACAGATCCCAAAGTTCAGATACTGAAGTGTACAGTAATAAAAGGCTGGTTGAATAATAATGCCCAACAGAATATAGCTACTTAAAATAATGTAGGTGGCCGGGCATGGTGATGCACACTTGTAATCCCAGCATTCGGGAGGCTGAGACTGGAGGATCCGGGTTCGAGGCCAGCCTCAGCTACCTAGTGAGGCACTCTGCAACTTAGTGAGACTCGGTTTCAAAATAAAGAATTAAAAGTGGGGCTGAGGGTGTAGCTCGGAGGTGGAATGCCCCTGAGTTCAATCCCCAGTACCGCCAAAAAAAAAATGTAGGTAAATATTTAATGAGCTAAAAAGTTGTCCATGATTAAGTGAATAAAAGTTATCAAACAGTATGAACACTAGAGTAAAGTATATGCTAAACTTTTCAGAGATGAATCTTAATTGGAGTGAAAGAGATTATAATTTCTTGATTATAAATAAGGATAGATGATTTCTGACTTGTGGGAGGTTTGTTTTTTGAAAGGAACAGAGAAACCCATGAAAAATAACAATTATTTGAAAAAGCCTTAATACCACATAATCACCCTTTTCAGGAATCTGTAAGAGAGAATGATACTAAATTCAGAGTCTTTGGAAATGATAAAGAATTAACTATCAGAAATAACAGATAATTTCTAAAAGATCATTTTAAAATCAGCTTCAGAACAGTTTGCTGATTAGTTCTCAAAGCAATTTTGAAAAAGGAATTCAAGAATTACTTGTTGATTTTTTTTTTTTTTTTTTTTGGTACTGGGGATTGAACTCAGGGGCATTCTACCTCCGAGCTACACCCCCAGCCCTATTTTTTATTCTTTACTTTGAAACCGAGTCTCACTAAGTTGCGGAGTGCCTCACTAGGTAGCTGAGGCTGGCCGCGAACCCGGATCCTCCGGTCTCAGCCTCCCGAATGCTGGGATTACAAGCGTGAGCCACCACACCCGGCACTTCTTGATTTTTTGATTGAGAGGTTTCACGGTCATCTCCCTACTCTTCCAGCCCCCAAAACTTCAAAAGGTAAGTATAAGAAAAAGATAAATATCTTTTAATTTTGAAACTATATTAAGTAAAGAAATATACATTTGGTTTATTTTATAGCTATAAGCATTTGATAATGTAATGAAACCTTCAGATTTAAAAATTACAAGTTTTTCTATTTAGTTTTTCTTAGCATAAAAAAATGCATAGACATAGAAACTTTGTAAAAGTTAAAAAAAAAAAAAAGGTTTTTTGGGTTTTTTTTTTTTTTTTTTTTTTTTTTTTTTTTTTTTTTTTTTTTTTTTTTTTTTTTGGTGGTACTGAAGATGGAACCTTCAGGCCTACTTCTGAGCTACACCCTCAGCCCGATTTTTTTATTCTTTATTTTGAACAGAGTGTCACTGAGTTGCAGAGGACCTCACAAGTTGCTAATGTTGCAGTGAACCTATGATCCTCCTGTCTCAGCCTCCCAAGTACAGGGATTACAAGCGTGCACCACCACACCCAGCTAATGAGTTATTTAAAAAGTAACACTTTTATCATTCAAAGGCAGTTACTGTTCTTGGGTTTATGTCCTTCAGTCACATATTGGGATTCATGTTTTTTTTTTGTTTTTTTTTTTTTTTTTTTTTTTTTTTTTTTTTTTTTTTTTTTTTTTTTTTTTTTTTTTTTTTTTTTTTTTTTTTTGCAGTACTGGGGATTGAACTCAGGGGCATTCTACCTCCGAGCTATACCCCCAGCCCTATTTCTTATTCTTTATTTTGAAACCGGATCTCACTAAGTTGCGGAGTGCCTCACTAGGTAGCTGAGGCTGGCTGCGAACCCAGATCCTCTGGTCTCAGCCTCCCAAATGCTGGAATTACAAGCGTGCGCCACCACACCTGGCTCATGATTTTTATTGTTTACTTTTTTTCTGCTGTGCTGAGGATTGAACCTAGGCTCTGGAATGTGCTAACCAAGGGCTATACCACTGAGCTACACTCCCAGCCCTATTTCTTTATCTAATTCATTACTCTGCCAAGGACAAGAAAGCATCTAAAGAAGTCTGCGGATATGTTTTTGAATCAAATTTTTTGATAAATTTGAATTTTATCTCAAAATGACCATTAACTTTATAATTTTTCATATTATGTAAAAATGCATAAAATTAGAATTAATCTTTTCTTGATATTTTAATAAATTTAAGGATATGGAAAGATACATTGTGAGTTTGTTTCTTTTATACCTCAATAATCACATCAGATTTTATCAAACTGTTCTAAAATTGTGGTATTCACATTTGATAGTCAAAAAGATTTTTTTTTTTACTATTAATGGCAATTAATAATTATGGATATTTCAGTTTAAAATTGTTATGATTACAGCCGGGCGTGGTGGCGCACGCTTGTAATCCCAGCATTCCGGAGGCTGAGACCAGAGGATCCGGGTTCAAGTCCAGCCTCAGCTACCTAATGAGGCACTCCAAAACTTAGTGAGACTCGGTTTCAAAATAAAGAGTAAAAAATAGGGCTGGGGGTATAGCTCGGAGGTAGACTGCCCCTGAGTTCAATCCCCAGTTCTGCAAAAAAAAAAAATTGTTATGATTATAAATTGTAAACACAGTACTAATAAATGGACTCAGTAAATGTTTGTGTTATATTTTTCTCAGAATTTGACCCATTTAGAATGTAAGCAAAAATATATATGTATTTGTGAGAGAGGGTGATACTGGGGATTGAACCCAAGGGTGTTCTACCTCTGAGCTACACCCTTAGCTCTTACTATTTTTTATTTTGAAACAGGTCTCAGTGGCTGAGACTGGCATTGAACTTGCCATCCTCCTGTCTCAGCCTCCCAAGTGCTGGGATTATAAGCATGTCAATTTGCCCAGCCGAAAATAATGTTTCAACCCATTTTTCTCACATACTAATATTTTATAGTTTAGCTAAAACTCTTAGGAATTTGAAAACTATTAATAAACTATTATTCAGAGGTCTAAAAATATGACTACTGAGGAAGGGGGTATTTGTCACCAAAACAAGCCTATAGTACAGATTTCAAGGATAAAAATAGGGCTGGGGTTATAGCTCAAAAGTAGAATGCTCCTGGGTTCAATCCCCAATACCAAAAAAAAAAAATTGATGAAATAGGAAAAATACTGCTAGTAAGATTTTGAAGACATCTTTTGAAATGAAAAGATATTGGCTTGAACAAATCTTTGCTTTAAAATGTAAAGCATTTGTTCTACTAAAGGACATGTTTTTTTGGGGGGAAGTCATTGTGTGAGGATCCAACCCAGAGCCTTAGGCATGCTAGACAAGCACTCTACCACTCAGCTGTACCACCAGTTCCTAAAGGACAATTTCTTAGTAAAGGAAATGATAAGGAAAATTCTGGATCTTTTATTTAGAAGTTTTCACTGGAAATGAGCATTTTTTTTTTTTATCAGAACCAATGATAGCTAAGGAAGGTACCGAGAAGATCAAGGTTTCTAAAAGCATATGTCATTTGCCTGAGATGTATGAAATAGTGAAAATGTTAATGTATAAAACTGGGTCAACCAGGCATGGTGGCGCACACTTGTAATCCCAGCATTTGGGAGGCTGAGACCAGAGGATCCAGGTTCGCGGCCAGCCTCAGCTACCTAGTGAGGCACTCTGCAACTTAGTGAGACTCGGTTTCAAAATAAAGAATAAAAAATAGGGCTGGGGGTATAGCTTGGAGGTAGAATGCCCCTGAGTTCAATCCCCAGTACCACAAAAAAAAAAAAAAAAAACTGGGTCATACCAGCCGTGGTGGTGCACACTTCTAATACCAGTACTTGGGAGGCTGAGACAGGAGGATTGCAGGTTTGCAGCTAGTCTCAGCTACTTAGGCCTTCCTCAACTTAGTGAGACCCTGTTTCAAAATAAAATGTAAAAAAATAGGTATGGGATATAGCTCAGAGGTAGAACCTAGGTTCAATTTCCATTACTGCAAATAAAACTGGATCATTAAGTAGTCATTTCTCTGTTCAGACTTCAAAGGAGAATAAAGGAAGAATTTGGATTAACATAGCAGGAAGGAGTCAGTTCCACAAAAGTGTTCAAAGAATAAAGGAAGAATTTGGATTAACATAGCAGGAAGGAGTCAGTTCCACAAAAGTGTTTAATCAAAAAAGAAATTGACTCCAGGGGCATTCTGCCTCCAAGCCACACCTCCAGGGTCTTGCTAGGTTACTGAGGCTGGTCTTGAACCTGGGATCCTCCTGTCTCAGCCTCTCAAATACTGAGATTACAGGCATGTGTCACTATGCCTAGCTAGTCAAACAGTTTTTGTTTGGAGAAAGTAGTGTCAATAGGGCATTCTTTGATGTTTATATTCTAGGATGCCTGGACATTAATAAGATGAGCCATAGTTTGGCTTAAAGTTACCAATGCTGGAATTTTTTTTTTTTCCTATGGTTAAGTATACGGGAAATTATCTTCAGTTGGAGCTTTTCTCACCCTAGTAGACACATAATATATGTTCAAGTCGATTAAAATATTCCTGGGAGGATCAGTCTTAATCTGAAATTGACAGTGGGTCCACTCCCTGACAACAGATACGCAGGGAATATTTTTTGCTCTCTTTGCCAATCTTTTGAACCTAAATCATTGTTGAAATATGATTAAGCAATGTCACACCTTGATTAAAAGCATAAGTTTTATGACTTTTTTTTTTTTTCCAGTACTGGTGCATTCTACCTCTGAGCTACACTCCCACCCCTATTTTTTGTCTTTATTTTGAAACAGGGTCTCACTAAGTAGCTGAGGATCCTCCAGTCTCAGACTCCCAAGTACTGGGATTACAAGCATGAGCAACCACACTCAGCTATTATGACATTTTTTATTGTATGCTCAGTTTTTGTAGTCAAGCACTTAAGACCACCCTGCTATTTTTCCAAGTTAAGTCTTGAGATTCTTGATTTGACAATTGTTAATACAATAATGAACATCAGCCTTGGCACATTTGTTAATGCTTATTTTTCTCCCTCTGAGTAATAATCCAGTTAATTTTTGCTTATTCTGAGTGTTTTTATTTTTTAGTGAAAATGACTAATCAATTCAGAATATTTCAATACCTACCCAATAAGGTTTTTGTTTGTTCTTAAGTGTATCTGAAAAACCACTTGAGCTTTAGGTACTACTACTAGTGGTAGAAATAACTGCTTACATTCCTGTACCAGAAACTTACATTTATTCATTTAATCCTCACAACCACCCAATGAAAGAGGTACTTTATTATCTCTGTGTTATAGGTAAAGAAGTTGGGTCACAAGGAAATCACATGCCCGTCAGATAACTAGTAACTGGGGAGCTGAGATTCAAGCTTCAGGTGGTTTGATTACAGATTTCATACTCTTTTTTTTTTTTTTTTTTTTTTTTTTTTTTCGGTACTGGGGATTGAACTCAGGGGCATTCTACCTTCAAGCTAAACCCCCAGCCCTATTTTTTATTCTTTATTTTGAAACCAAGTCTCACTAAGTTGCAGAGTGCCTCACTAGGTAGCTGAGGCTGGCTGCGAACCCAGATCCTCCGGTCTCAGCCTCCTGAATGCTGGGATTACAAGTGTGCGCCACCATGCCCGGCTCAGATTTCATACTCTTTAAGAGTTGTATTTACGGCTTCTGCCATACAGCCAACAAGAGGCAAGGGAAACAAAACTTGATAAATATTAAGCTGTAAAATACACAAAATGACATTTCATTTTCAGTAGCACATTTAGTTTCCAAAGTACTTTTGAGTCTTACATCATTGTCTTATTCTGTCCTCATAACCACAGTAGCCCAGATCTTTGTACACTTTACTCACTGCTTCCATTGCAATAGAAATCAGTGAGATTGGCTTTCCAAAAGAGAAAGGTGGGCATGGTGGCACATGCTTATAATCCCAGTACTTGGAAGACTGAGACAGGAGGATCACAGGTTCGCAGCCAGCCTCAGCAACTTAGCAAGGTCATCCTCAATTTAGTGAGACCCTGTTTCAAAATAAAGGATAAAAATAAATAGGGTTGGGAGTATAGCTCAGAGGTAGAATACCCCTAGGTTCAGTCCTCAGTACCACCAAATAGAATAATTAAAAGAAGCTGGGGTGGTGGCGCATGCTTTTATTCCCAGTACTTGGGAAGCTGAGACAGAAGGATCGCAGGTTTGTGGCCAGCCTCAGCTACTTAGTAAGGCCCTTTGCAACTTAGTGAGAACCTGTTTCAAAATAAAGAATTAAAAAAAAAAATAGGGCTGGGGATGTAGCTTGGAGATAGAATGCCCCTGGGTTCAATCCCCAGTACTGCAAAAAATAAAAAATTATTAGAGACTATAAACTGAAACTTATAACAGCTTTTTAAGGGATATTTTAAAGATAGGTTTTATGTAGAAATACTAAACTAAGCACAAGTTGCAGATATTCATGATTCTATATCCCAGTGCCAAAGAGGCATACGCTTAAAGAATGTTTCAGTAATATTAGCAATGGGGGATGTATATGTCCATATCCTTCAGTGTGTACTTGTCCATGGATATATATGCAAATATAGTAATTGAGCCAGAGACCCTAATGTAATAGCATTGTCCTTCCCAAACAAAACTACCTTTGTCTAACTGTCTAGAATAAGTATATTTGGTCTAGCCGGGCGTGGTGGCGCACGCTTGTAATCCCAGCATGCGGGAGGCTGAGACCGGAGGATCCGGGTTCGAGGCCAGCCTCAGCTACCTAGTGAGGCACTCCGCAACTTAGCGAGACCCGGTTTCAAAATAAAGAATAAAAAATAGGGCTGGGGGTATAGCTCGGAGGTAGAATGCCCCTGAGTTCAATCCCCAGTACCGCAAAAAAAAAAAAAAAAAAAAAAGTATATTTGGTCTACAGGTCATAGTTGGTTGTTTTTAAGATACTAAAGGACAAAATATTTCATCTCACCTTGAGCACAATGTCCCTTTTTTAAAGCACATTAAAACCAAGGAGAGAAGCTGGGAGTGGTGGTGCATGTTTGTAATCCCAGCATTTGGGAGGCTGAGACCGGAGGATCCGAGTTCGAGGCCAGCCTCAGCTGCCTAGTGAGGCACTCTGCTAGTGAGACCCTGTTTCAAAATAAACAATAAAAAATAGGGCTGGGGGTATAGCTCAGAGGTAGAATGACCCTGAGTTCAATCCCCAGTACCGAAAAAAAAAAGGAGAGAAACCTTTGCAACTAAAAGGCTACAGACAACATCTAATTCATAACCTTGTTTTAGATATGCCATATTCTTAGTATTTCATGTCAATTTAAAGAATTGGACTTCTGGCCAGGCAGTAGTGCACACATGTAATCCCAGTATTTAGTAGGCTAAGATCACAGGTTCAAGGCCAGCGTGCAGTAAATTAGCAAGACCATATTTCAAAATATAAAACAGAAAGGGCGCTGGGCATGGTGGTGCACACTTGTAACCCCAGTACTTGGGAGATTGAGACAGAAGGATCACAGGTTCAAGGACAGCTTCAGCAAGTAGTAAGTAAGACTCTCATCAACCTAGCAAGACCCTGTTTCCAAATAAGAAATAAAATTGGGCTGGGAGTGTAGCTAGAAGGTAGAATGCCTCTGGGTTCAATCCTCAGGACCACGCACACAAAAAAAGGGCCAGTGTATAACTCAGTGGTAGAGCAATCCTGGGTTCAATTCCCAATACCAAAAGGGGAGGGTGGACTGAACCTCTGAAAAGATTCATGATATTTACTAGTTTCATTCTACCTTTTGTAGAGTAATCCCAAGTTTTATAGCAAATTCTTATTCAATCTTTAGAAAATTTCTTAGGTATTAGAAGAACAACCCATCCCCCATATACATAAAATTAATAACTCCCTTTCTGTATTATCACTGTGTGTGTGTGTGTGTGTGTGTGTGTGTGTGTTGCTGCTCCTGCTGGTGATTGAACCCAAGAACATTCTGCCTCCTAGCTAATCCAAGCCCTACTTTTATTTTTTATTTTGAAATAGGGTCTCTCAAGTTATTGAAGTTGGCTTTGAACCTATAATCCTCCTGTCTCAGCCTTCCAAGTACTGGAATTACAGACATACAGCACCACACCCAGCTGTATTACCACACTTTAGTTTCACTGTTGCTAATGTTAGATGATATGTGATTATGTGCTGCTTTATTTCATAACTGGTTAGCCTAATAGCTTAAGCCTAAACTATCTAGGCTCATTTGATGATTAGTGTAGTGAATAGGCTGTTAACCTCACATACCACTCAGTAATGTTAGCTCCCTTACTTAATAGAATATATAATGTTGATATTCATATGGCTACTCAACTGCAACTGATTGGTAAATAGCCAGCAATTATATCTATCCATAGAATTCCCCAGTGCTCAACTAGGTCAAATGTATAAGTCAACAATATCACTGGAATGGTTCTTGCCAAGTAATGTTGTTTTATATGTGAAGTAATTATTTGTAAAGTCTATTTATTTCTCACTGAGAGGACATACCAGTTGAGGAATAAGTTTCATAAAGCTTACTAACCTCCTAGATAACAAAGACCAGAAACTGACAAATCTATTGTAATCTTAAGAAAAGTCTGTTAAACACACTAAAATGTATTCCCAGATGTTTCTTCTGAGATGTTACAAAAAAGCACTTTGGAGGTCAGATATTCTTTTTTTTTTTTTTTTTTTTTGTGGTACTGGGGATGGAACTCAGGGGCATTCTACCTCCGAGCTATACCCCCAGTCCTATTTTTTATTCTTTATTTTGAAACCAAGTCTCACTAAGTTGCGGAGTGCCTCATTAGGTAGCTGAGGCTGGCCGCGAACCCGGATCCTCTGGTCTCAGCCTCCCGAATGCTGGGATTACAAGCATGCGCCACCACGCCCGGCAGGTCAGATATTCTAATTAGCTCTTCTGCCATCTCTAAATAAAAGAGTTTTTTAAAGTATTAGGTACTTTGGACTAGGGATGCTGCTCAGTAACAGCATGTTTAAAAGTATTACGTGCTCTAAGAAATGTTTAAGATATTTAATGGCTATTTTTCCCCATTTCATCATTGATGCAATTGACTCTTTGATTTCTCTACCATTAAGACAACTTCAAAATCCAAGTCAAAGCCGGGCGTGGTGGCGCACGCTTGTAATCCCAGTACTTGGGAAGCTGAGATAGGAGGATCTGGGTTCTACTTAGTGAGTCCCTGTTTCAAAATAAAGACTAAAAAATAGGGCTGGGGTTGTAGCTCGGAGGTAGAATGCCCCTGGGTTCAATCCCCAGTACTGCAAAAAAAAAAAAAAAAAAAAAAAATCCAAGTCAAGCTTGCTTAGACTGATGAATTCATATTAGCTTTTACGTAAGAATTCAACTAGACCAGTAATTTAAAACTTCCTCTAAGCCGGGCGTGGTGGCGCACGCTTATAATCCCAGCATTCGGGAAGCTGAGACAGGAGGATCCGGGTTCGCAGCCAGCCTCAGCTACCTAGTGAGGCACTCTGCAACTTAGTGAGACTCGGTTTCAAAATAAAGAATAAAAAAAAATAGGGCTGGGGGTATAGCTCGGAGGTAGAATGCCTCTGAGTTCAATCCCCAGTACCGCAAAAAAATAAAAATAAAAATAAAACTTCCTCTATATTTCTGCCTCATCAAGAAACATTTTTCACTTGTATCTCTCCCACCAAAATTGTAGAATGACCCTTTTTAGGACAGCATTTGTGTTCTTGCTGAATTCCCAGACTGAACTATATCTGCCTAAATCCATAGCATTCAGATGCTTTGCCCAGCATTGGGAAACTCTGGTTTCTGGACTCTACTTTTTTTTTTTTTTTTTTTTTGGCGGTACTGGGGGTTGAACTCAGGGGCATTCTACCTCCGAGCTATACCCCTGGCCCTATTTTTTATTCTTTATTTTGAAACTGGGTCTCACTAAGCTGCGGAGGGCCTCACTAAGTAGTAGCTGAGGCTGGATGTGAACCCAGATCCTCCTGTCTCAGCCTTCCAAATCCTGGGATTACAAGCATGCACCACCACGCCTGACTCATTTTTAATGTTCATTTTTTTGCTGTTGTTGTTTTGTTTTTTGGTGGTACTGGGGATTGAACCCCAGGGCCATTCTACCTCCTAGCTACACCCCCATCCCCATACTTTATTTTGAAACAAGGTCTCACTAAATTGCAGAAGACCTCACTAGGTAGCTGAGGCTGTGAACCTGTGATCCTCCTGTCTCAGCCTCCCAAGTACTGGAATTACAAGTGTGTGCCACCACACCCAGCTATATTTGATGTTTTGTATTTAATTTCATACCATTAAAAAGATGAAAGTTCTCATAGAAATAATGAAAATTTGTTTTTAAATTAGATCCTTTTATAATATCCTTTTGATTCTGATACTTGCTTCTATGGGGGGAAATTGCTCTATTCTAGGAAGGTTTAAAGAAATAACTTGGAAGCCGGGCGTGGTGGCGCACGCTTGTAATCCCAGCATTTGGGAGGCCGAGACAGGAGGATCTGGGTTCGAGGCCAGCCTCAGCTGCCTAGTGAAACACTCTGCAACTTAATGAGACCCTGTTTCAAAATAAAGAATAAAAAATAGGGCTGGGGGTGTAGCTCGGAGGTAGAATGCCCCTGAGTTCAATCCCCAGTACTGCAAATAATAATAATAATAATAATAACAACTTGGAATTAAGATTCATTGAAGAATTCATATGAGAATTAAGAGTAATATGCAAAATGAAAAGTAATATTAGGAGCTGAGCATGGCGGTGCATGCTTGTAATCCCAGTACTTGGAAAGCTGAAACCGGAGGATCCAGGTTTATGGCCAGCCTCTTAGGCTCTCTGCAACTTTGTGAGACCCTGTTTCAAAATAAAGACTCAAAAATAGGGCTGGAGATGTAGCTCAGAGGTAGAATGCCCCTGGGTTTGATTCCAGTACTGCAAAAAAAAGAAAGAACAATAATATTAGAAGTAAAAATGACCATTAGATTGATTGAATGCTTCTAGACATAACCTATAAGTTACTTTATTTTTATTTATTTATTTATTTTTATTTTTATTTATTTATTTTTTGCAGTACTGGGGATTGAACTCAGGGGCATTCTACCTCCGAGCTACACCCCCAGCCCTATTTTTTTATTCTTTATTTTGAAACCGAGTCTCACTAAGTTGCGGAGTGCCTCACTAGGTAGCTGAGGCTGGCCGCGAACCCGGATCCTCCAATCTCAGCCTCCCAAATGCTGGGATTACAAGTGTGTGCCACCACGCCCGGCTTATAAATTACTTTATATTGCTTTGTCCTCATTTTTCTTTTCTTTTCTTTTTTTTTTTTTTTTTTTTTTTGTGGTACAAGTGATTGAACCACCCAAGGACATTCTACTTCCAAGCTACATCCCCAGCTCTATTTTTGATTATCTTGAAAGAGGATCTCACGAAGTTGTAGAGAGCCTCACTAAATAGCTGAGGCTGGCCTTGAACCCAGATCCTTTCGTCTTAGCCTCCCAAGTACTGGGATTACAAGCATGCGCCACCATGCCCAGCTCTATCCTCATTTTTCAAGTCTCAGACAATGAAATTTTCATTACTTGTCATTCAGTAATATATGTACAGCTATTCAAGTCACTTTGTTCAGAGGCACTTTCCTCTTCAGTGTCATCTGAATGCATTTTATTAAGATAACACTTGAACATATATGAAGAGTTAAAGCTTTCCCACTGGTTTAAAAGGACATGAAAATAAGAAGGATAAAAGGTTCTAATGCAGTATAAAAGTCATATTTGGCAAGGCATAGTAGTGTACAGCTGTAATTCCAGCACTTGGGAGGTTGAGATAGGAGGACTGCAGGTTCGAGACCAGCCTCAAAAACTTAGGGAGACTGTCAGCAACCTAATGAGACGCTGTTTCAAAATAAAAAGGAAGCCGGGCATGGTGGTGCACATTTATAATCTCAGTATTTGGGAGGCTGAGACAAGAGGATCTCAGGTTCAAGGCCAGCCTCAGCAACTTAGACCTTCCACATGAGGCTCTGTTTCAAAATAAGAGAAAAAATAGGGCTGAGGGCATAGCTCAGAGGTAGAACGTCCCTGGATTCCATCCCTGGTACCTAAATGAATGAATGAATGGAATGGGGGTATAGCTCAGCAGTATAATGCCCCTGAGTTCAAACCCCAGTCAAAAAAAAGTCATATTTGGCTATTTTTCTAAGGAAATATTTTAGTAGCTTGGTAACTTTTCCAAGGAAATGAGAATGTAAACAGGTATTTAAACTGTTCCCATCCCAGGGAAGTTAAGCACAGTCATGTTCAAATACTTGAATAATTGACTCTGCTGTTGGTTTAGTTGTGAAGCCCTAAACAACACAAATTGCTCTCTTACTCTAAGCCTGTAAATTTTAAGTGGGAGGTTGAATTTGTCTCTGTCATGCCAATTATAGTCTCCATTTTATCCATTTTGCAAATACGTGATTTAAAAAAAGCAATTTTGTAAGTTTGGTTTTTTTGGTTTTTTTTTTTTTTTTTTGTGTGTGTGTGTGTGTGTGTGTGTGTGT
>PVLC010017159.1:0-34232 GCA_004027655.1 Graphiurus murinus
AGCATCCTAAGGCACATGATGTACTTACACAATTATATCAAGATCACTCACTGAACTGAACTTGAGAGGGAGGGAGGGTGAGGGAGCGGGGTGGGAATTGGGGAAAGGGTCAGATGAGAAATGTGTGCACATTTGTCTTTATCAATTTGTACCTAACAAAAATGTATATATACAAAGCACGAATTATTACAATAAAAAAGAATAAAAAATAAATAAATAAAATAAAATGCCATTGTGGTTTTGATAGAGATTGCACTGAACTTGTAGATTGTTTTGGTTAATATGGTTGGTTTTATAATATTAATTCTTCCAAAATGAGGACACGAGGGATGTTTTCATTTATTTTTGTCTTCGTCAAATTCTGTCATCAGTATCTTATAGTTTTCATTACACAGATCTTTGAACTCCTCGGTCAAACTATTTTTAAGTATTGTATGTTTTAATGTTATTATATATGAAATTGTTTTCTTAATTTGTCTTTCATATGGTTCATGTTAATATATAGAAATGCAGCTGACTTTTATATATTCATTTTGTATCTTACAACTTTATATAATTTGCTTGTTAGTTCTAACAGGCTTAGATATTTAGGCTTCCTAAATATAAAATTATGTCATCTGTAAACAGAAATAATTTTACTTGTTTCTATCCAATTTGGATACTTTTTATTTCCTTTTTTGTCTAATTGTTCTGAATAGGATTTCCAGTATTATGTTCAATAGAAGTGAAGAAAGTTGGTATCCTAGTCTTATTCCTTATCCTAGAGGGAAAGTATTCTGCTTTTCACTATTGAATATGATGTTAACACAATGGGCTTGTTTTATATGGCCTTTTTCCAATGATAAAGTACACTCCTTTTATACCTAATTTCTTGAGAATTTTATCCTGTATAGATGTTGTTAGAATTTTATGCTGTATGATGTTGAATTTTGTCAAATACTTTTTGTGCATCTATAGAGATGATCATCTGGCTTCTAGCCTCCATTCTGTTAATGCAATGTACCACGTTTATTGATTTGCATTTGTTAAATCATCCTTGTATTCCAGACATAAATCTGACTTTGCTATGGTAAATGGTCCTATTAATGTACTATTGAATTAGTTTTGCTAATATTTTGTTGAGAATTGTGTGTGTTTGTGTGTGTGTGTGTGTGTGTGTGTGTGTGTTACTAGTGATTGAAATCAGCACTATTCTACCTCTGAGCTATACCTCCAGACTTTTTTATTTTAGTTTTGAATCAAGGACTCACTAGGTTACTGAGAGTCTCGCTACATTGCTAAGATTGTCCTTGGACCTGTGATCCTCCAAAGTACAGGAATTACAGGTGTGAATCACCATACCCAACTTTTTGAGGATTTACATTCTTTTGCTATTGTCATATTTCTTTGCCGTTTTATTTGTTTGTTGTTTGTATATAGTACTAGGAATTGAACCAAGGGACATTTTAACTCTGAGCTAAATCCCTAGCCCTATTTTTATTCTTTATTTTGAAACAGGGTCTCACATGGAGACTGAACACTACATTGCTGAATGAAGATTGGGTCACAGAAGAAGTAAAGGGATAAATTAAAAAATTCCTAGAAACCAACGAAAACAGAGACACAACATATCAAAACCTATGGGACACCCTAAAGGCAGTACTAAGAGGCAAATTTATAGCATTGCGTGCCCACATAAGAAGAACAGAAAATCACCAAATAAATAACCTAATGACACAGCTCAAAGCACTTGAAAAACAAGAACAGTCTAACCCCAAAGCCAGTAGAAGACAGGAAATCATGAAAATCAGAGCAGAAATTAATGAAATAGAGAATAAAAAAACAATACAGAAAATCAATAAAGCCAAAAGCTGATTTCTTGAAAAAATAAACAAGATCGATAAACCATTGGCCAATCTAACCAAAAGAAAGAGAGAATCAACCCAAATAACCAAAATAAGAGATGAAAAAGGTGATATTACTAAGTTGCAGAGGGCTTCACTAAGTAGTGAGGCTGGCTGCGAACCTGGGACCCCCCTATCTCAGCCTCTCAAGTACTGGGATTGCAAGCATGTGCCACCACACCCGGCTTGTTTCTTATAACCTTACATTGCTGTCTGCACATCTGACAGAGCAGCACTTCTTCTAGAGTTTGCAGACTGGTATCCCTAGGATACCTGTGGGTTGGTAGGAAAGAACTAGTTAGGTTATATGTGGTTGTTCAAGCTCCTGGGAAGGTCTAATAGTAGTCTCCTCCGTGCAGTTCTGTTATCTGAAGTCAGTGTGAATGTAGTGAATGTTTCAAGAATCCTTCACAACCAAGGCTGCAGGGGACTCCAGCTTCAGTGAGAACTGTTGGATTCTTCCTTGGTGAGGCCCTAGGGATCTTCTGATCTCCTTTTCTCCCAGTGGAGATGTTATAGCTGAGGTGATATCTCCAGTATGGGGTGGTGACTCTAGTGTCTGAGATGCATGTATAAGTAGAGTTCCTGAGAGGTGAGGTCTGGAGCACAAATATTCACAGAATTATCTGTGGCGTCAAGGTCTAACATATAAGCCAACATGGAACAACCATGACTTTGGTGTCCAGAGCATAGGTAGGCTTGGTAGGGATGGCAACTCTGGTCCTGAAATGGCACAACAGCATCTCCTTCTTGGGTATATAACAGCATTTCCACTTTCAGAGATTGATGACTTATCTCAGTGATGAAGGCTGCTAGTGTCCTCTATAGATTAGGCCACTGAAGTCCATGCCAACAAACACTACAAGGGCTCTCCACTCTGAATGTTGTGGGTGAGTCCCTGGCTATCATTCAGCTGTTGAGTTCATCAGTGTCAAGGGCAGCTAGAGAGTCCTTTATCGAGTAGGCCAGTTGGGATCGCTGAGGTGTGTGCCATGATGGCACCTCAATATGTTTGATACAGATTTCCCCACTCTTTGTTTCTAGCCACCTCTAGACACTTCAAGTATGGCAATCTCCCCATTGATACTCTCCACACAGTGTTCTCCTATTCTTTTCTTACTCCATTATATGATTATAGGTTCATAATTAAACTCTTAAACCCTCACAGAGATTTTTTCTTCATGGGCAACACTAATTTGTGTATGTGTATGTATGTATGTTTGTGTGTTGTGTGCACATGTGCATGTGTGTGTGTGTGTGTGTGTGTGTGTGTGTGTGTGTGTGTATGTAGGTAGAGGAAAGCTGGTATTTCCTACTCTTCCATCTTGCCAACATCCTTATTTTATATTTAATGATAAACCAAATTACCTGGATTTAAAGTATGTTATAAAAATACATTCAGTGCATTTGACTATATATGTGTGTTTCTATATATGGGTATACAGATACAAAACCAGGGAAAATTAAAATAATAAAAAGTTAAGATAGAGGAATGTAATTGTAAGGATGTGTAGGTCATTAGCTTGGTATAGAATGCATTTTAATGTGTTATAAATTAATATTTGTGGTGTGTCAAAATTTTGCTCTGCGTGTGTGTGTGTGTGTGTGTATGTGTGTTACTGGGGATTGAACCCAATGGCATTCTATCTCCGAGCTACCTCCCCAGCTCTTTTGATCTTATTATTTGGAAACAGGATCACACTAAGTTGCAGAGGGCCTCACTAAGTTGTTGAGGCTGGCTTCAAACCTGTGATCCTCCTGTCTCAGCCTCCCAAGTACTGGCATTACAAGAGTACATCACCACACCTGGTAAAATCTTGCTTTTTTATGTATAAAGCACAGATATACATATAGTATATAAACATATATATATAGCATATCTGTGGTATTAAAATTTCAGGGGGGAGATTGATTACAAAAATATATGCCTTAAAAGGCTGCTTAGAAAAACAATGAGGAAAAAGATTGAACAATACTGTTGTATAGTAATTAAAATTTGGTTACAAAATTTGTGTTAAAATATCCCTGTGAGCTAAAGCAAAATAGGAAATGTTATAAATGTCAAAACGCACACAGTTCGTGATCATACCAAATTCTAAGAGAAATGAAGCTTTTAAAATTTTTATATAACAAAAGAATCTTTTATATGCCAGTATGTAGCAAATCTTTGTTAAGTTTTTAGTAGATTTTCTTTGTTTATTTAATTTAGTACAGTATCAAAATGCCAGTGGTGGTGGTGCTGGAAAAGATAAAAGCAAAGCAAGATAATCCAAGTCCACAGCTCTCGCTGAACCCTGGATGAAAAACAGAAGACTTCGGGAGTGAATGAACTGCCTATTTTTTTATTAAATATATTTTCATTGGTGCATTGTAATTACATATCATACTGAGGTTCAAAGTGATGTAAAGTATATAGCGCTTGGTGTATTTCCCTCCAAATCCTACCCTACTCTCTACACCCCATACATATTAGTAACGTTGGTAGTGATACCTTCATATACGGACATAGCATTATTTGAAATGTTTTCTTCATCAAGTCTCCCCCATCGCTACCCAAATTCCCTCCCATTATTCTACTTACCTCTCTCCTCACTTATCTAAAGTATTTTTGTCTCCTATTTTCTCTCTAGCTCCCATTTATGAGAGAAAACAAACACCCTTTACTCTCTGAGACTGGCCGATCTCACTTAGCCTAATATTCTCTAGTTCCATCCATTTTCCTGCAAATTACATAATTTTGTTCTTCTATATGGCTGAGCAAAATTCCATTGTGTGTGTATGGACATTTAGGTGGGTTCCATAATTTGGACTTTACTGTTCTGACTTTAATTCTGTGGGAATGATATCAAGGAGTGGCAAAGCTGAGTCACATGGTAGCTTCTCTTGACTAAGCACTTGAAAGAGTCATCTGCCAATCAATGTAAGTGTAGATATTTTGGTGGGAGTCTGGAATACAGGTACTGAATGCTATTGCTTGGGTCTTTTTATTCCACAATAAAAGAAACCTTAATCTAATCATATAAATAACACATCAATATTCTAACAACACAGAAAAACTACTACATGAAAGAAAATGTCACCTGGATTCCCACAATTTTGAGATGACCATTAATATTTGGGTAACTACCTTTCCATTAATCTGCTTATATATACATTTTAGTTATATAAACACACATATATTTTTCTATTATATAAAGCATAACTCTCCCTGTGTGTATAAGTGCATGTGTATTTGTATATACATATGTACACACATTAGTACTTGTATGTGTATATATCTACATCTATATTTATATACACACACTGTATATATATATAGATCTTACATAAAGAAATATACATGTATGTATGTGTGTATATCCATGCATTCTTTGACACAAGGTGTCCTTTATTGAGGACAGATGACAAGACTACCTATAATAATTGAGTTCTACTTTTTTTCGATTCTTATTAATATGGAATAGCCATCATATAAAAAATTAAAATATATAGAGATAAATAAAGCATCTACATGCATCTTATATACATAGATGTCTTCTATCTATAATTCTTATATACATAGATGTCTTCTATCACTGATTGGGGATACAGGACCAGACCCCCATAACAATTGAATTCTATTTTCTTTTGATTCTTATTTATATGACATAGCCATTATACACAATAAAATACAATTACTTGAAGGTATATAATCCATTTACATAAATCTTTAGCTCCAATCAGCATTCTACTTCTGGTTTTAATAGACATATTTGTGTATTTAGAATTATACTTAAATATTAGGTTCTAACTTTGAATATTTATTTATGTATAATGCAACATGAATATGTCTTTTTACTTTTACTTTTTTTATGGTACTTGGGATTGAAATCAGGGTCATTATGCCACTGAACAGAGACACAACATATCAAAAGCTCTGGGACACCTTCAAGGTAGTACTAAGAGGGAAATTTATAGCGCTGAGTGCCCACATAAGAAAAACAGAAAATCACCAAATAAATAACCTAATGACACAGCTCAAAGCCCTTGAAAAACAAGAACAGTCTAACCCCAAAGCCAGTAGACAGGAAATGATTAAAATCAGAGTGAAATTAATGAAGTAGAGAATAAAAAATACAGAAAATCAATAAAACCAAAAGCTAGTTTCTTGAAAAAATAAACAAGATAGATAAACCAAAAGAAAGAGAGAATCAACCCAAATTACAAAAATAAGAGATGAAAAAGGTGATATTACCACCAAAAGTGTGGAAATCCAGAGGATCATCAGAAACTACTTTGAAAAACTAATACTCCAACAAAATAGAAAATCTATAAGAAATTGAAAAGTTTCTAGACATGTATAACCTTCATAAATTGAGTCAAGAAGATATAGAAAACTGAAAATGACCAATAGCAATCAAAGAGATAGAGACAACAATGAAGAGTTAACCGTCAAACAAAAGCTTAGGGCCAGATGGTTTTCCAAGTGAATTTTATAAAACTTATGGAAGAGCTAATCCCAATACTCCACAAACTATCCCATGAAATAGAAAGAAACGAGACTCTCCCAAATACATTCTATGAAGCCAACATCACATTAATACCAAAGTCAAAGGAAGATAGCTCAAGAAAAGAAAACTATAGGCCTATATCATTGATGAACTTAGATGCAAAACTGCTAAACAAAATACTAGCTATGCACATTCAAAACTACATCAAGAAAATTATATACCATGATCAAGTCGGGTTCATCCCCAGGATGCAAGGCTGATTCAAAGTATGAAAAACAATCCATATAATTCACCACATAAACAGAACCAAAGACCAAAAATCACATGATCATTTCAATAGACCCTATTTTATATATTTATTTTGAAATAGGGTCTCACTAAGTTGCTGAGTGCCTTGCTAATTTGCTGAGGGTGACTTTGGGACCTGTGATCTTCCCATGTCAGCCTCCCAGTTACTGGAATTACAAGCATGCACCATGATTTCCAGCTTTCTTTAATATTTTTATAGTTCTAATGTGTATCTTTTGGGGTTAATATTTCTGTTGGGTAAGAAATGTGGGAAAAATAAACCTCAAACATATAATTGAGAGTGCTTTTCATTTTTCATGTCTACTTCTAAAGAAATGCAAAGGGTAACATACTTATATATACTATATTCTTCCCAAAGAGGTTTAGTTGCACATTTCTGAGGTTAAAGAAGACAAGTAACATCTCATCTAATGTGTTAGTACTCTAAAAAGGATTTTCTATTAAGTCCTCTTCAAAATAATAATGATTTTGTGAAATACAAACTGGAAAGGTACCATTAGTTCAACTTCAATCCCATAACATCAGAGCTTATGTAATTCTGACACATAATACATCTTACTTTTGATTTTAAGTATGTTCTTTTACTTCTGCCTAACTCTGGCTCATCTCCTTTAACTCTCTAACGAAAAAGAAATGCTCATTTCTCGAGATAGACAGGAGTTGGTACTTATAAGTTTTCTTCCTCTGAAAGAAATCAAGGTTGGATTCTGGGAAATCAGTGATTCAGTAGATATTTTCTTTGTTGCTGTAATACCAAGTTGCTGTCATACAAGACCCTGAGAGAGTTAAGTAAGAGTTCTAAGTGTCTTTCTACCATTTCTTACCCTTTCATCTCCTTCTTTGAGAGATTAGCTAGTTCCTAGAAAACAATATTTCTATTTGGTATTGTTGGGAGAATTAATACTTCTTTGCAATTTCCTGAGACCTAACTTTTTTTTTCCCCTTTGAGACTCAAGGAACTTTGCAGACGTGTTGTTCTATGTCCTTGTCAGATAGAACTTCCTTCCTGTACTTGGTCAACTTCATAATTGGTACAACTCCTCTTGCTCCATTTCAAAGCCTTTGTTCACATTTACCTCATCCTTTATATCCTATACCTCACCTCATCCCTTTTTTTTTTTTTAATCAGGGGTTAGAAAAGTATCTGCTTCGAAAAATAAAGTGTTGTGAAAACACAGCCATGCTCACTTGTTTGCATATTGTTTGTAACTACTTTCTCACTACAGAGTTGTAGAGCTGTGAAAGAGAACATATAGCAAGCAAAACCAGAAGTATCCATTGTGTGACCCTTTACAGAAAAAGTTGTTAATTTTCGTTTTAAACTCATAGGGTTAGCCCTCCAGCCAATGTGGAGATCCAGAAAGGTATTCAGCTAACTCTCCAGCTTATCAGCAGTACTGCCTTTAGGATCTAAGTTCTAGCAAACAAACAAAGGATTTGAAAAAACAATAATAATGTTTATTTTTAGGTGTACAGTGTCATTAAGCAAAACCACGGAGAGTTCTCATAGACCTCTTATCAATAGGTATCCCAACTATTGATATCCCAAGCCACAGTGGTACATTTTCACTATTGATGAATGTATATTGATACATCTTTATCATCCAAACTTCATAGTTAACATTGGGGTTCACTCATGTACTAAACATTCTATAGGTTTTGACAAATGTACAATGGCATGTAGCTCTCACTATAAAGTCACATACCAAAATCTTACTGCCCTAAAAGTCAAACAGTTGGAATCATATGGTACATAGACTTTTCAGATTGGCTTCTTAGTGATCTGTATCCTTCATTGTTTCATTGTTGTTGTTTTCATATTGGATATTGAACCTAAGGCCATACTAACTCCAAGCTACAACCCCAGCCCTCTCCTTTGTTTTGAAACAGAGTCTTGATAAGTTGCTAATGCAGCCTTGAACCTGCAGTCCTCCTATCTCAGCACCCAAGCACTGGGATCACAGGCATGCGCCACTGCACTTGACCTCCATGTCTTTTCATGACGGCTCATTTCTTTTTAATACTGAATGATATTCCATTGTCTGGTAACACAGTCCATTTACCTACTACAGGACATTTTTGTTGCTTCCAAGTTTGGCAATGATGAATTCAACTGATCTAAACCTTCATATGCAGATATTTGTGAAGACATAAGCATTCAAATCATCTGGGTAAATAACAAGGAGCACAATTGCTGCACTGTATAATAAAATAGTGCTTAGTTCTCTAAGAAAGTACCAAACTATCCTCCACCATCAGCACTCCAGGTCATTGCCAGCATTTGGCGTTGTTAGCATTTTGGATTTTGGTGTGCAGTAACATCTTCTTGTTTTAATTTACTATTTTCTACAGCACCCACTGTTGGGCATTGCTTTACATGTTTACTTGCCATCTGTACATCTTCTTTGGAAAGTAGTCTGTTCAGATCTTTTGACCACTTTCTAATCAGTTTGTTTACTTTTTTATTGATGAGTTGTAAGCGTTCTTAGTGCATGTTTAATAATACTCTTTACTTGGAAATATCTTTTGCAAATATTTTTCCCAGTATATGTTGCATTGTGTGTGTGTGTGTGTGTGTGTGTGTGTGTGTGTGTGTGTGTGTGTGTATTATTTGAGATGGAATCCAGGGACATTCTGCCTCTGAGCTATATTTCCAACCCTATTTTTTTTATTTTGAAACAAAGTCTCACTAATTTGTGGAGAGCCCTAAAACTGATCCTCCTGTCTCAACCTCCCATGTACTGGGATTACAAGCATGTACCACCATGACTAACTTAAAGGTTGTATTTTTAAAGGGGGCTATAATGAGTTTCCATAATTTAAGCCAAGTAATAAACTGACTGTGATTGAAAAAGTATGACTATACTTTTTATTGAAAGGACTAAATCAAGCCTTTTCAATAAGTTTTTATATATTTTTATTATAAAGTTAACATGTACTATAGGAAATTTGGATAGAAAATACATTCATACATATTATTATTTTTAGTCAGACATAGTTCTCATTATAAATGTATATAGATAGATAGATAGATAGATAGATAGATAGATAGATACTAGGTAGAGCTTAAACCCAGGGTTGTTTTACCTCTGAGATATACTTTTAGTCCTACTTTATTTATTTAGTTTTTATTTTGAAACGGAGTCTCACTAAGTTGCTGAGGGCCTCACTAAGTCGTAGAGGCTGACCTCAAATATGAAATCTTCTTGTCTAAGCCTCCCAACTACTGGAATTATAGGTGTGTGCCACCATGCCTGGCTAGACGTGCATATTTATTTATTTATTTATTTATTTATTTATTTTTTGCGGTACTGGGGATTGAACTCAGGAGCATTCTACCTCCAAGATACACCCTCAGCCCTATTTTTTTATTCTTTATTTTGAAACCGAGTCTCACTAAGTTGTGGAGTACCTCACTAGGTAGCTGAGGCTGGCCGCGAACCCGGATCCTCGGGTCTCAGCCTCCCGAATGCTGGGATTACAAGCATGCGCCACCACGCCCGGCTAGATGTGCATATTTAAAAACTAATATTGATAGCAAAAAGAGAGGTATGTTGCAATGTATTTTAGACATAATTCATCAGTATAGTGTGAATGTTTTTGAAACATCACATGTTATTCTATAACATTTATTTAAACAAAGGCATAATCGTCTCTTATAGATGTGTAATAATGTATTAGCATCCCATGTTAGATATATTCATTCTTATATTTTAACATTTTAAATAATGAATTGTTTAGTATTCTTATACATTTTTATTTCTTTAGCATAAGTTTCTTAAAGTGGAATTTTGTACTAAATCATAAAGAAGATTTTAGAACCCTTGATACAGGTTTACAAACTATCCTCTAGAAAGTTTATTTTCTTCTAATTAATGCCCTTACAAAACCATTATGACTTAAAAATACTCAAACATGTTATCTTATGAAGCCCAGTAATGCCTATTTACTATATGATCAATCCCTTTATAAACACAAAATGATATTACATAGCCTGATGTATTCACTATCACTAAACTTGACCCTGAATTAATTTGGCTGTTATCAAACATTGAATTTACTTTTGGAAGGTAGAAAGCTGGGTAAAATATCTAACTCTAAGAACCAGGAAACAAATAAGAATAGAAACAAAAGTTCTATCACTCCACACCTGAAAGAAGTCTTAGAAGATGCTCTAAAAGATGCTTTCAAGGTGATCACTATTGTTAGACTAATGACATAAATTTCAGTATATCCCAGTGTAGTATGAATTCTCCTATGAAACTCTTACTCAGGAACATTTACCTAAAAACATTTCTTTCCATTATTCCAATTTACACTATAGATACAATAAATACTAGTTGATTCCCTTTAAATAATTAAATTTTCTTCCTTTTGGTGGAATAGGCAACACCATTAGCAATTTTCTTGTCTAAGCCTCCCAACTACTGGAATTATAGGTGTGTGCCACCATGCCTGGCTAGATGTGCTTCCCTTCAGAAGCATTTTGATAGTATGAGTTTATGATCAGTCAAGACTTAGGGTCAAATTCTCACACTTTAGCAAATCACTTAACCTAGACAAGCCTCAACTTTTTTTTTTTTTGTCTACAAGAACAAACTATCTACCTCATTAAGATAGTTAAAATGTTTAAATAAAATGAAGTACACAAAGCATCTGGTAGCTGACCTCATTGTTTTGGTAACATTAGGGAATACATTGTGAAAGGGTGTGATGCCCAAAGAAAATAAATGGACTGAAATGGAAGCTCAGCTTAGCCCATGTGTATCTTACAAAACTTTTGCTTTGCTCAAATCCCTGGCCTGTATAAGCAGCTAGTAGGGAAAAAGTCTAATTGTGGGTGTAACTTTGGAATGCGGATGGAATCCAAGAGTCTCAGTAATAAAAATGAGAAAGAATACAGAGAAGGAGGAAGTCATAGTTAAGCATTGTATTTTACCACTGAATGTCAAGATGATTTTCGGATATTCTGGTTTTCGTCTAAGAGATTTTCCCCAAGATTAGATGGCATTGTAATGCCACCAAATAAATAATGCTTACACTCTGGTTCCACAGCTGAATGATGGCTTCTGACTAGAAATTGAATGAACAGTTTAATGGTAGTTCAAATAGTAGCAAATAGTTGTTTGCCAGTTTACAATCACTTATTCTCATTCGCTCTCTGTCATTTTCTGAGCTATGCTGCAGTTAAGAAAGCTGTCATACAAAATGAAAGTGGCTTTTTCAAGCAGAAAACAAATGTACTCTGGCGGGCAGACTGGCATTTAATCATTCAGTCTCTTAACGTCATTACTTTGCTTCTAGCATAAAACGTCCTGCCTTGTTTATGGAGGAGGAGATAGGCTGTGCACACCTGGCCCATGTGGCAACTTTGCCAACCTCTGCAAGTAGGTGCCATTGAGGTCTTTGTTGCCAGTCTGGGAAGTGATCGTTCTTGGTGTGACACCTAGGTTTATCAGCAGTGGCAGCAGTAGAATACCTCTGGGGCTTTGGCTCCCAGATTCATAATTCCTGGTGTGGGGGTGAGGTTGTTCAGATGCACTTTTTATCCTTTGGCTTGGATTCTAGTTTCACCCTCTATGACTCAGTGATTGGAAGCTATTTCAAATGCAAGACTCTTATGCATTTCTCTGATTTCTCACATAATTGTATAAACCAGTTAATAAATGAAGACTCCAGTGTCTTCTCCTAAGACTGAATATGATGATTGTTTCCTTCTGTTTTAGTAAAACCTGGGTCTTTGCAAATGATTTGTGCCCACTCAGGCTGGTGTCTTTGGGGGGAGGGGGGATGCATTGATTAACTTAACACAAACAAAGAAGGGTGAAGGCATTCATGTCCATAGGTGGGCATTGTGCTCTCTGGCACCAGCCACAGGTGGCTCAGAATCAGACAATAATGTCAGTAAAAATTCAGAAACAACAAAATTTCCTCAGGACTACAGCTGTACCCTCCAGCTGGAAGGGTAAAGTGGAGATGCCATGATACTAAAGTAGAAGTGATATATTTTTTTCTTGCTCCTGGTTGTGTGTGTGTGTGTGTGTGTGTGTGTGTGTGTGTGTGTGTGTGTGTATGTGTAGTATTAGGTAAGATGTTTCCTCCTGAAATGACAGTTCTAATTCCTTTGAATGAAAGGAACATTTTGTTGAATACTGTTAATAGGGAAACTTCAAGAGAAGGAAACCTCAAATTCTGGCATTGTCTCCTAGGGTCATGCATATTCACACTCAGGCTTTCCATATATGTATGTCTCTTACAGTAATTCCTTATAATACAGTAATTGTTGGTTCAATTTAATTGCTTCTCAGTTAAGGGTCATCAACACTATACTAAATTTGGTTAATTCAATAAAGTTTAAAAGATGCTCTTCTGTCATCTACTCCACATTATCTAAACTCTTTATTTTCTTTCTTTTTTTTTCATGGTACTGGGGATTGAACTCAGGGGCATTCTACCTACAAGCTACACCCCCAGCCCTATTTTTTTTATTCTATAGTTTGAAACCGGGTCTCGCTAAGTTGCGGAGTGCCTCACTAGGTAGCTGAGGCTGGCCGCGAACCCAAATCCTCCAGTCTCAGCCTCCCGAATGCTGGGATTACAAGCGCGCGCCACCACGCCCAGCTTCTAAACTCTTTATTTTCTAGTGATGTGTTCAGGCATTTTCTCCGAGCATTCCATAAGATCTACTTACTAAGCCGGGAGTGGTGGTGCATGCCTGTAATCCAAGTGCTTGGGAGGCTGAAACAGGAAGATCACTCCCAGTAATTTATCTAGGAGATGCTTAGCAACTTAGCAAAATTCTGTTTAAAAATAAAAAGGGCTAGAGTATAGTTTGGGGATAGAATGTCCTGAATTCAAATCCCAGTACCAAAAATAAAAATAAAAAAGATCCACTTACTATAGTCAAAGGACTGAAGAAAGTTTCTTCCTCTATACTTTGACATTTGAGATTTCTTTGTGTGGTATAATTATCATAAGAATGGGCACACTTTCCCATCTAAACTGCTATATAGTTCCAAATAATTACTAGGTGTCCTTTATTTCTTAAAAATATAAATTAATATTTAAAAGACCAGATACATTGATAAGGAGGATTATCAAACATGAAAAGGGAGCCGGGCGTGGAGGCGCACGCTTGTAATCCCAGCATTTGGGAGGCTGAGACTGGAGGATCCGGGTTCACAGCCAGCCTCAGCTGCTTAGTGAGGCACTCTGCAACTTAGTGAGACACTGTTTCAAAAATAACGCATAAAAAAATAGGGCCGGGGCTGTAGTTCAGAGGTAGAATGCCCTCAGGTTCCATCCCCAGTACTGCCCCCCCAAAAAAAGCCTTAAAAAAAAATAAATAAAACCATGAAAAGGGAAGAGACTAAACTGGATTGTTTAATTTGTAATAAAGCATGAGGCCATTGCACTTAATGTGAGAAAAACTCAGTAAAAATGTATTAAATTAGTGATTTATCTTGTTTTTATTTATATGTCAAAAGTACTGATGTAGACTCGGGAGCTGGTACTGTCTTAAGATCCCTTTGAAATAAAGTATTTTTATATTACAAATGAATAATTTCTGCCTTTAGGGCTCCTGTGCTTTTATTTTTTCCAAATAAACTTCATACTATCTTGAAAACCCAATCAGATTTCCCATCAGAGGTGTTAGAAGTCAAAGTCTTCTCGGGAAATCTGAACTGCAAAAAAAAATAATCTCCATTTCCCCCTTGTAGGAAAGATCAGGATTAATCAATGACAAGTTTGCAAGTACATTTGTATCTCTACTGAAATTCAGCACCCTACTGAGCTTTGTAAGGCATAGGAAATAAGAGAAATACCAAGAATATTTTCATAATAGAATGTGAAGAAAAATGTTGTCTTACTCACCAGTTCCCCAGACTCAGCTTCAAGAACTGAAGTCACAACCACCACATATTATCAGGAGTTGATAATAGGTTATTTGCTTTCAGTAAGAAATAGAAACAGAAGGGCCAGGAGGAAAATAAGCTAACAGCAGTTAAAATGAGATATTCGTGTTATTAAAGTGTCAGGTAGAAACTTACACTCATGCAGGATTTTGTGAATCGCCTGGCACTCCTGCATGTCAGACTCATCCTTTCTGCATAGTTGTGTCTCTCCTTTCCTCATCATGTGGTACATGAGGGTCCTTGTTATTAGATCTGGTTTCATTTCTACCCCTTGTGGAAAATTGTTTAATGCCATTGTCAGAGGCGACAGTGCTCAGAACGTTTTAATCTTGTAAAACGTTCTCCTCAATTGCACAGGGGAGTCTGCTTTGGAGCTTCTGATGTTATCACGGATGATAAGGGCCCTGCATGCACATCTCTTTCCAATTTATTTTATTAACATCCCTAACATCTCAGATAATTTTAACTTACAGTCGTATATCATGTGCCTCTAACCGTTAGCGAATGCATTCTAAAGTTATCTCTGTAAACACATCCATTTTACTCTTGGTATAAAACAGCTGTTGTTGGAGTGATTTTGGTAGAAGGGACCACATGAGCTAGAGACACACACACAATCATGCCAAGAAGAATATAAGGTGGGCCTGAGGAGTAGGTATGGGAAACACCACTATAAAGGACAGGGAGAGAAGTGAGAGATATTTTGAGTACGGAATCAACTGGAAGAGATGGCAGTGGGAGAGAGGAAGAAAATAATTCTCAAGGTTTGGGTTTGGCAAGAAGAAAGTTGCCAGGGCTGGTTTCCTATAAACCACCCAGCAAGAAATACTTGCTGCACCATTTCATCAGATAGCAGTGTATGTACAGATGCCTTGAGACAAAATGCTGTTCATTCATTCATTCTTCCATTCATTTTTTCATCAGCTTGTATGTTCCTACATGTATTGCCCATCTATTGGGCTCCTATAAGCTCACTGAATACAAAGAGAAGCAAGACACACTTTCAAAGCGCCCACACTCTGGAGGAGTAATAGACAAGTACCCAGATTCTCTGATTCAGCGGGAGCCCTGTCAGGCAAGGGGTAGAGGCAAATGATTTCCCCAGCCCAGAGGAGGAATGCATTACCTCATCTGGGGAAGGAAAAGAGAAAAGAAAAGCAGAGGAGGAGGCAGCACAGAAAAACTCCACTTGAAAGATAACATTTAAATAGTTAAACAGAGCCTTGTGGAGGGAGTAGGAATACACTAGAAAGAAAAATAAATAAATAAAAGCACCATCATGGGAAGAGGGAACACAAAGCAAAGAATATCATAATGCCTTTGCTCCTCCCATAGATTTCATTCCATCTCATCAACCCCTCCTGAAACGCCAATGCTGCCCAGCTCTACTGCCTTCAACAGCATGCATCAGAATCTACAAACAACGGCTGCCATTTTGTAGACCAACATTGCACTCTGCACCTGGACTCTTTTTTTTTTTTTTTTTTTTCGAAGCAGGTACTCACTAAGTTGCTGAGGCTAAATTATTGAGGCTAGTCTACAAACTGTGATCCTCCTGTCTCAACCTCCCACATACTGGGATTATAGACATGTGACACCATGCCAGGTTTTAGTTTCATTTTAAATGGCAACTATTCAAATATTCCAAAGAACTGAAATACTTTCCAAGGACCTGAAATAAACTGAAACCCTTCCCTGGTTATTGGATACTTTATATACTAAGTGTTACAACCTGCTTTTTTTGTTTGTTTGTTTGGTACTAGGGATTGAATCCAGGGGCATTCTATCTCCAAGATACACCTCCAGCCCTTTTTATTTTTTTATTTTATTTTATTTTATTTTTTATTTATTATTATTTTTTTTTAGCATGGATTTTTATACATTTCTTGGGTACAACAGGGTTAATTACACATTTTTGTTGAGTACAAGCTAGTACAGGTAAAGACATCCATGCACATATTTCTCATTAACCCTTCCCCAATTCCCACCCACCCTCTCCCTATCTCCTGATCAGTTTAGTGATTGACTTTGATGTGATCTTGTAAGTACATCATGCTCATTAGGGTGTCCCCCCTAATGGAAGGTAATGGGAAGAGGGGGGACACCCTAATGTGCATTGGACTCTTGCTCATTGACAAATGGCAAATGTTTTGGGACTCTTTTATTACAGTACACTTTTGGTAGGGTCAGCACAAGTGAGATGCAACCCTTTGGCCTGGAAAATCTGAGCAGGACAAGCTTCTTTCTGCTTCTGCTGAAGGATTGTCTTATCTTAATAAAGATGCCCAAAGGAGAAAGTGTTGCCTCCAGAACCAAAGAGGGGCATTGCTTGTGCAGTCAGAGAATCCAGGCCATGTAAGAGGTATAGATGGGAAGACTGCAGGGGAAAAAGGTATGGTGGGGACTACATCCTATCCCAAGAAATGTAGTTTCTTTACACAATATTAAGAAGAAGACTGAGTAGCTATAATTCAGGAGTAGTCAGTATCAAGCATCATAATACCAGGCTCCTTCCTGGAGCCCTGACTTTGGGGACTATGGATTGGGAGAATGAGAAAAAAAAAGTTAAGATTTGCAGTTAGAATTGCTTCCCATTTCAAGGTCACATATGTTTCTCCCTTTTCTGTCCTTAGGAAGGAAAAAAGAAAGAAAAAAGAAAGTTCTGTCCAATGTCTTGACTTGGCTTCTCATCAATTAAAAAAAAAATCCTTTTTTCAGAAATGCTCCTGAGAGAATACTGCCTCCACGCTTTCTAAGACAAAATTGGCATTATAATTCTGGGGTAGCATCTTTTGACATCAAATATCACTTTACTGATATTGATAATATACTGTAAGCATTGAACTGTTTTTAAAACACCTCTGAATGCTTGTTATGATTCTCAAGCACTCCAAGTTATTGGGATCAGTGGCTTCAGCTGGAAACATTTTATTTGTTCATATAATAAAAAGTACATAATTGTTATTGGTCCCACGATTCCTTCTGTTGAACACAATACTGTTTGCCTTTACCCCAGACTTCATTGCTTTTTATTCTGCATCATGCATTTTATTGATTTTTCTGTTACTATTATTTCCTTCAATAAGCCATTTTAAAATAACATGGGTTTTCTTCCTCAATTTTTTTGTGCTTTGTTCTTATCCACTGCTTTCCTCGAAGCTGAGTGTACGATGGTACTGTAGTTTTTCACTGCCCTTTTTTCTTGTTGCCCCTTTTTATTTATCATCCCCATAATATTGTGTGTCAAGATTTTAGTGGAGGGAGTGAACAATAAATCATCCCCTTTCTTCTCCTCTTAAGTTTAGAACTAATTAGGAGAAAAAAAATGGTGAACTGGCAATTGCCGATCAAAATGTCAGCCTTTATTATTGATAAAGCTGGTTGTAGAATGTGGCTTTTGGTGGTTAATACATCTCTCCTTGAATTAGACCTACGCACACAGTTACTGACAGACGTGGAAGTCTGCAGGCCTCCCTAACAAATGTAGATCTTCTCTGCTCAGCAAAATTGAGTGTCTGAATGTTGTCTGGACAGGCTGGTTCTGAAACAGAGAAACAAAAGGGCAGAGCTGGCTACTTTCTGAGATCAAGGATTACCTGAGTCAAATTTCTACTTCTAAACCCATCACTGATGTACATTTCTTTCTGTCCCAAGATGAACAGTGCATAGGAATGTGGAAAGCTTCCAAAAATTTTCTTCTAGTGGAAAACTTCATAGTGGACCAGATTGCTAAAGAGAAGCCTAAAGACAAGTGAGGCTTCAGTTCCCAAGAAAAAGACTCATGGAATGTCCCCTGGGCCTGAGTTAATAAAGAAGTAACCCACGTTCTAAGGTTTTCTCTTTCTTCTTTCTAATCTCATGCCTGGTAGTTGGGAAATCATGGTGGGGTGATGAGGTTATCTACCAGAATTTGTGATTTGTATGGTTTGAATATCTACTATTCAAAGGAGTTCAACATTTCCAATGTAATAAGGCGAAAATGTTGAGTGTTACTGTGATCCTAGAAACCAAAGGCAACCTTTGTTGATTTGGAACTGAAATTAACAATGTGTCACTAAACACAGAGTGAAAATTAATTATACTACTCATATACTTGATCTATGTTTCTCATACCAGGGATAGCAGCTGAGTTATCTTGGTACTTAGTTGCTTATATTTTGTCTTAATTTCTAGAGAGGTGATATTTTTCAAATTAATGGATTTAGCAGTTAAAGATCTAACCTCATTTAAATGAGGCACAGAATTTTATGATTTGATCAATACCAATTTCTTGCCCTTCCAACCCTGGCCTTTTGTATGTGTAACAGAAGAGAAAGGAGTTTAGCTGTTGAAAATGTGAATATAGGAATTTCATGGAATATAAAGAGCACAGGAAAATAAGACATAGACCTGTCAAGAAGCCTTGGAAATTTCCTTTGACATTTTTCTCTACACTTGAGCATGTATCTAAGACTTAGACTCTAAGTCATCCCATTAGAGATACCCACACATCTCATCCACAGCATCATTTCTTCTTGTTATAAACACTGAGAAAGAAAGGGGACCTTACGTTATAAACACTGCTGTTGCATATTTAAGTCGTTTCAGTCTTTTTTTTCAGAGTGTGACAGTGAATAAAACAAGCTCTAGAGTCCCACCGTCAACCTCCCAGTCACAGACTGTGACCATAACAGGTATTTGAGTTCCTCAAACTTCAATTTTGTCATCCGTCAGAGGAATGAAGCTAGTGATTTACTCATGATGACCAAGAGCAAGAATGCACACAAAGGTAACAGGATATGTCTAGGATGATAGGAGCAAAACAATCAAGTTTGAAAATAATTAATAGTATCTCAAAGACTTAGGGCTAGTAAATAAAGACACCAAGATATAAAAGCAGACAAGATTAAGCATGTATTATATATATGTACATTAATTATATATACATAACATTCATTTTGTATACTTTTATTGGTGCATTGTATTTTGAACTGTTCCCTGTTAATCTGGAAATATATATATATATATATTTATAGACACATTTATATGTTTATATTTATATATATATACATGTGAAATATTATTGTTTAAAATCCTGTGATTATAATCCCAGACTAACAAATATCCACCTTTTATTATGTCTCCTTCAAACCTTTAAAAAGTAGATGAGGAAATGACCAGTTCAAATAATGCTATATCCATATATGAAGGTATCACTTCGATCTCACTTGTTAGAGGACAGGAGAACCAGTTGGAACATGGAAGGAACTAAACCAAGTGATAAGCGCATGTATGTTGAATGTATCACTGAATCCCACTATAATATATGAATAGAATGTACCAATAGAAGTTAAAAACATGAAAAAATAGTTAAAAAACTAGAAAGTAGAAATTCCTTCTGTGTACTTTCATCTTCTTCAAATCTGTATATCTCCCCAACTACATACTAACCTGAAATTGGTACACATTCTCTTGACCACAGTTTATATGTTGTCAAGGAATTATTCAAAGTATTTTGGAGAACATACTATTTATATCTTTCTCCAATGTTCTTTTCTTTTAAAATAAGACAGTCTTATTAAAATATAATTCACATACTATACAATTCACCCATTGGAAGTGCTCAATACAATGATGTTTGGTATGTTCCGAATCATTCAGCCATCACCACAAGCTATTTGAGAAGCATGAATCCTTGATTTGTAAAGATTTTAATTATACTCTTATTTATATTCCTTTGTTGCCCATATATATTGTAAATATTTTTTAACCACATAGAATGTTTGGAATATAGAAATGTTAAATGTTTGCCAGGAGTCCTGGTACACATCTGTAATCCCAGTACTTGGGAAGCTGATTTAGGAGGATAGAATACAGGATCAAGTCCAGCCTCAGCAACTTAGTGAGACCCTGTTTCAAAATTAAAAATAATTTTTAAAAGTTCTTGGTGTGTATTTCAAAGGTAGAATTCCCCTGGATTCAATCTCTAGTACCCTCCAAAATAGATTAATTTATTTTATGATAGTAAGTATTTTATCCTTTCCCTTATGATTTCCTCCTATCCTAATACCATAAAAATATTATTGTATCTTGTTCTGAATATCCCAAGGGTTGCTTTGTTCACCTGGAACCTACTTTTGTGAACAATATAAGGATTTAATTGGTCATTGTTAATTTTCCTTTTTTGTCAAAAATCTTTCTAACACTATTTATTGCGTAGTCCCTCGTGACACAAAACACACTCGTGGAATATGTCAATTTGGGGATTATATAAGGAGATATTTCTGGTTCTTTATTTTTCCCTATTATTTTATTTTCTTATCCTGAGCCAAAACCATACTCAGTCAGGTATTATGTTTGTTTATTCATTTTAGCGTTAGCCTCATTACCCTTGTTTTGGTAAGAATGCTCTTTATCATTTGTTGAATGCCTACTATATGCAAGGTTCTAAGATATTTGCCATGTATCTTCATAACTACAAAAGAAACGAGTATAATCTTTATGAAGAGGTGGTAAAATCAGGACTTAAAAGAAATTACAACTTGCTCAAGCTTATGTAGCTTAGAAGTGGGAGAGCTAAGGGTTAAACCCAGATCAACCTAATTTCAATGTTTATTCTTTTTTAAAGTATCCTTTTATTGATGCATTGTGTTCTTTCATGGCAATGTAGTTCAGAGTGATGGGGACCTACATGCATGCAGCATTTGGTGAGTTTCTCCCTAGCTTTCTCCCTACTCCCTCCCATTTCCCATCCGTGACACTAAACTGGCATTGGATACTGCACGTATGTCAGCGGAAATTTTCCTTCATTAAGTCTCATTTATTACCCTGTCTTAGTGCACAAGATTTTAGGGATCATTTATATCTTGCAGTTATCAGTATTGGCTTGCACATAAGAATCACCAAGAGAACTTTTCTGAAGTATTGGTGACCAAACCTCACCACATACAAATTAAATCTACACAGGGGTAAAACTCACCTGTTTGCATATTATTCCCTCTATTGAAATGTTTACTGAGATCACTGTGGAGGCTATCATAATTTTAAAATTTTTAATATGTTCCCAAGGTTAAAAGCAACGGATTTAGTTATGCATGCTGGTGATAAAACCAAGTTTCAAAAATGGAATGTAACTTGTCCCAAATCTCTTATGAGTTTAAGGACAAAAGAAGGAACTATAGCCCATGTGCTTTGATTCATAGTCTGGTGGTCTTTTCATGAAACCACTCATTTCCTTGGTATTATTTATATAGAATGATGGCTGGGAAAAAAGTCTCCTTAAGTCTAAATACAGACCATGTCAAAAAGTCCTCACTGTGCCAAGTCAGAAGGCAGGGTGAGGAAGGGTAAGAGTAGAGGCAACCAGAGTCATCTGTCCCTTTAGGGCTGGTACACAGTAGTCAAGTACTGGTTGTAAATTCAAGAGACCACAAGTTTCTCCCACTCACCAATAAACTACTAGCAATTTTTCCAAAAAATTTCTCTAATGCTAATTGTTGATAAAAATGACTCAATTATTTTTACTTTATAGCTAAAGTAAGGCTGGACAATCACCTTGCAGAATAACCATAGTGGCTTGGGTTCAGTCTAAATGTCAAACGTGAATCATATATTCTTCCTTAAGAGCAGATTATTGAGAAAGGAACTAAGGAAGCTCAAAATGTGAGAATTGGAACAATTACTGGTACCTGAATATCCCTTACTGATACCTGAATATTTCCTGGGCTCACATGAAGAAAAGAAAAGCTTAGGAGCATGCATATATAGACTGAAATTATAACCTAGGAAGAGGGCTTGAGAGGTGGTGGGAATAAACTTCTCTTGTCCGTGAGAGGGAGATTCTTACTCTTTGGTACCGAAGGTTGAATTCAGAGGCATTCTACTTTGAGCTATGCCCCCAGCCCTGTTTTTAAATTTTTTATTTTGAAACAGGTTCTCATTAAATTGCTGAGGGACCTCACTAAATTGTGTGGGCTGACCTTGAACTTGTGATTCTCCTGTCTCAACCTCACAAGCACTAGGATTGCTGGCATAAGCCACCACACCCAGCTCATTAACCTTTCTTAATGGACCCCCCCAAAAAAAAAGAGAGAATAATAAAATGAATACCTGTATGTCTATAGTACTGATACAATATTGTTGCTGCTATTAGTGTTATTATTATTTTGTCAATCTTTTTTTTTTATTGGTGTATTGTAATCATATACATCTTTGTTAGGTACAAGCTGGTAAAGGCATACATGTACACATTTCTCATTTAACTCTTCCCCAATTCCCGACCCACTCCCTATTTAGATGCCCAAAGAGTCTTTCAATGAACTACATTCCTAAAAAGAAATTCACAGCTCCAGCAATATGAGGTTCACTCTTTGTTTCATGTACAAGTAAAAGAATACATTTAAAGAGCATAACTCTAGCTAGAGATTGTCCTTGACTTTCTTAATTCTGTTTTTATACATTCTAATCAGTTATATATTATACATCAATAGTTCAAACAAGATGTTATGATAACTTTAGCCTTCTATATATATCTGATAAGCTGAAATGTTCAGGTAGCACATATTATTTCTGACTGCAAAATAGTGGTACAGTTTTGGAAACCTATTGGTACAGCAGTGTTTGTGTGTTTTGAATATTTTATTGCCTCCTGTCTTCATTATTTTATAAAAACAAATGCAAGATGAAAATGCTGATACAAGAAGTGTAGATCAAACCAAACCTAATATAGACTAGACAAAGACGGAAATCACTCTGAGCACCCAAAGTGGTAAATCAACAAGACACTCCTTGGGCTGATGCCAGTCAAGTATTTGTTCAGTTGTGAATAAGAAGATGACAAACAAGAGCATATTTGAAATTCTAGAAATAAATCATTGAAATTTGTGTGAAAGGCAACATATAAACGAGGACATTTCAGCTCTCTCTTTCTAGATTCACTTCCTTCTTCCCTTGTAATATGTAAGAGTGTTGCTTAGCCTTTATAAATCAAGTTTGATACATATTATTAAGAATTGATTACATATATCTTGGCAGGGTGGTACATACCTGTAATCTCAGTACTTGAGAAACTGGAAAAGGAGGATCTCAGGTTCAAGACCTGCCTCAGCAACATAGTGAGACTCTCAGCTAGATCAGAGGTACAGTGTTCATGAGTTTAATCCCCAGTACCACAAAAATAAATATAAAATAGTCTATATATAAAAATAGGACATTTTCTAAACCGGGCATGGTGGCGCACGCTTGTAATCCCAGCATTCGGGAGGCTGAGACTGGAGGATCCAGGTTCGCGGCCAGCCTCAGCTACCTAGTGAGGCACTCCGCAACTGAGTGAGACTCGGTTTCAAAATAAAGAATAAAAAATAGGACTGGGGGTATAGCTCAGAGGTAGAACGCCCCTGAGTTCAATCTCTAGTACCACAAAAAAAAAAGGACATTTTCTAAATAATTCATATAAGCTCAAAATAACATATTCTATAATTACAAATATTATTTTCTGATTGCTAAGGTTAACAATTATTAGTGGCCTGTGAAACTGCACACATGTATATAGACACAAGAATTTGATATCCATTTGAAAGCTTCATTAATCATAGTCATACTTCCATAAACTTTATTCTTATCCAAGGAAATTCTATATTTCTCCATCCCCCTTACTTTATCACAGAGGATAAAAGGATAATTCCTAGTTCTAAGAAGGATTTTTTTCATTATTTAAATTTATTCAGCCCTTATCAACATGCATGACATGCATTAGGTGATTGTCTCTTAGTTTCATGAGCTAGTACCAAATCTACAAAAATGTTTGTATCCCTTCTTTTGTGAAGTGTCTATTTAGTTCTCTTGCCCATTTTTTGATTGGGTTATTTGGTTTTGGGGTGGTGAATTTCTTGAGTTCTTTGTATATTCTAGATTTTAGCCCTCTATAAAAGGAGCAACTGGCAAAGATTTTCTCCCATTCTGTCAGCTCTCTTTCTTGAGGTTCTTGATAATCTCCTTTGCTGCATAGAAGCTCACTTTACAAAAGAAGAAATATAAATGACCAATAAATATATGAAAAAATGTTCAACATTATTGGCAGAGAGATGCAAATAAAAACTACCCTGAGATTTTACCTATGCCCATAATAATTGCAATCATTAAAGATACAAACAATAATCATTAAAACCACAAATAATAATAAATGCTGGCATGGGTGTGAAGTAGGAACTCTGATACATTGTTGGTGGGATTGCAAATTAGTGCAACCATTTTGGAAAACAGTATGGAGGGTCCTCAGAAAAATGGGAATGAATCTACCAAATTATCCAGCTATATCACTCCTGGGTATCTATTCAAAAGAACTCAAACCAGACTACAATAGCAATGCACACATATCTATCTTTATAGCTGCACAAATCATAATCACCAAACTTCGGAACCAGTTGAGATGCCCATCAACAGATGAATGTATTACAAAATTATGGGACATATACAAAATGGAATTCTGCTCAGCCATAAAGAAGAACAAAATTACCTCATTTCCAGGGAAATGGATAGAACTGGAGAATATTATGCTAAGTGAGATTAGTCAGTCACAAAAAATGATGAGTCGGATGTTCTCCCTCATATGGGGAAGCTAGGGAGAAACTGGGACTCAGGAGCAACTCCAGACAAAGGACAAACCTTAGGGGAGTGAGGAAGGGGACCTAACTGAGGGAGATGGGAGGGGGCAGGAATACTTGAAGAGGGAAATACCTCAATGGACATTACATACATACTCTCAAATTCACCCAAGATAATCACTGTGCTGAGCACAGGAAGGTGGGAAGGGAGAGGGACAATCACTGCTAAGCATGGGAAGGTGGGGAGGGAGAGGCAGTGGGGTAGGAACTGGGGGAGGGCTCAATGAGTGCTGTGTGCATGTATGCCTCTAATACCCTGAACTGCATCAAGATGTATGATTACAATGCACCAATTAAAAAATGTTTTTATCCACTGACTGACTGACTGACTTATTTATTCAGCATTTATTGAGCACATATTGTGTTTAATTCTCTTGGCCAAAAGAAAATGACTTAAAACAGAATTTCTTGCCTTGAGTTAGTTGGTCCAGAAGGTGACATTAACATATAAATCACAAATTTTCCTGTAAGAAAAATACTCTGATTGTTACAATAGAGAAAAACATACTATTTATCATGTAGAGTAAAAACGAATTCTGAAAAGTATTAAAGTGAAAGTTATACAACATATGGTACTTGAACTGCTCCTTGAAGTAGTGAGTAGAATGATCTGAATAAGAGAGATGAAGGAGACTTCTTTTACTGGACTCTGTGAAGCTTGAAGTTTAGAAAAATCATTCTTAGTTCAGCATCAAAGAAATCTTTAAAAATATGGGAATATGCCAGTAACAACAATATTTGGGAGGCTGAGACAGGAGGATCACAGGTTTAAGGATAGTCTCAACAACTTAGTGAGGCCCTCAGCAACTTAATGAGAACCTGTTTCAAAATTAAAAAAAAAAATGGCTGGGGTGTAGTTCAGAGGTAAAATGTCCTGGGGTTCAATCCCCAGTATCTCTCTCTCTCTCTCACACACACACACACACACACACACACACACACACACACGTGCACACATATATTATGTCTGTGTGTGTGTGTGTCTGTGTGTGTGTGTATATAAACTAAGGAAATATCCTAACAGCAAGAGACAAAGGATGCATGAATCTACAATAGAGTAAAGCTGAAGTAGACATAATGGTCTGATCAATGATGGCTTAGATATTTGAGGAAGGCTTTAGTAATGGAAAGCAGAGAGTGCTAAATCTTGGGAGCCTAGTAAGGTATAAGACTGTATTTAAAAAAAAAGAAGGGGAAGAAGAAGAAATCTTGTATAAAATTCATTTCCTAAAGTATAATACATTTGGCATGTAAGTGAATAGGAGAAAAAGATGAAACAGGGAATGCTAGAATATTTGCATTTGGGATTTGATTTTGAATGGAGTAGGAGCAATAAGGAAAAGACTTTAATGAGGACTTTCAGCTATGAATGCTCCTTCAGGTTGGTCTAGAGTTGGGATTCATTATTTGTGAATAGCCTCCAAAATTAGAGGCTAGAAATTTCGTTTAAAGGAATTCTGGGTTGGTAGAGGAATGAGGTGAATAAATTGGGAAATATGTGCAAGCCCAAACTGGAGGAATAAAATTTCAGCCAGGTTATAAAAATATATACTGTCTCTGTCTGTCTCTCTACTAAATTAGTAGGATAGGGCAAATGACAAAATATTTGCTGCAACAAAAGAGAAAACTAGTGAACTAAAAGTTCAATCTAACAAAATCACCAAAATGTATGACAAAATCTTCTGAAATATGGGAAGGAAGAAATGAAGGAAAAGTCACAGGCCAAGACAACAGGCAAAATATAACATTTAAAAAGAAATATAAGAAAGAATTTTTCACAATTGATGAAAAGCATACTATTCAATAATCCTAAAACATCTTATGCAAGATGAATAAATTTTCATTTATAAATAGATATACAATAATGAAATTGCAGATTTCAAAAGGGTATCTGTGCCTGATCTGCTGCTGTGAGAAAAAAAATGCCGTAAACTAGGTGGCAAAGCAAAGCAAAGCAAAACAAACAAAATTCTTTTTTTCCCACAGTTTTGGAATTTTAGAAAGCCAGGATCATTCACCAACAGATTTGTTGTGTGGTTCATACACAATGCCTCATTTAGGAAAATGGACAAGGATATTCTGGGCCTCTTTAATAAGGGCACTAATACCACCATGAAAGTTCCACCCTTATGACCTAATCACCTCCTAAAAGTCCCCCATCTCCTAATGCTATGATTTTGGAAGTTAGAATTTAACTTGGACACAAACAATCAGACCATAGAAACCAAACAAGGGGAAAAGGAAGACCATTTCAAATAATAAGTTATATTGAAGTTAGTTTCTCAGCCATAACCTCGGAAACCGTAAATGATATAATGATATCTTCAAAAAACTAAGATAAAATAACTGTCAGCTTAAAATTCTATATACAACATGTCTATTCTTTAAGAATGAAAGTAAAACTTTCACTTATATGTAGAAATCTAGAAATAAACATCCCTCCAATATTAATACAACAATAAAACTCATTGGACAATGGCAAATTCACAATTTTGCTCAAAGATATTATTGGGTAGATATTACAGGGCAACCAACTGACCAAAATTTTAGGAAAAAGCAAGTTCTTTTAATGAGAATCAGGAACCAAGGACTTTCTTACTCAGATTACATGCCTCAGGATGCCATTAAAGCTGGTAAGAAGAAATCAACTAAAATTGTGTAATAAATTGGTAAAGGCCAAGTGTGGTTCAGAATGATAATACACTACCCCTCCCACCTAGAAGCTGCAAGAGACACAAGAGAGAATTTACACCTATTCATTGGTCGTTCACAGACTTTAATGGGTACTCAACAGAAAGCTTAGGGGCAGGATGAGAGGTGTGAGAAATCCCTGTTTATGGTGCAGGCCTACCAGAGAGGAAGAGTCCCACTGCTACAGTGGAAAAGGAGTGGGAAGCATGGAACCCTATGCAGGTCCTTCTCTCCTCTCTTCCCCATTGAAAAAAAACTTTATGATACTGGAAAATGGCAACAGACCTCTTCAGAGGTAAAGGTGCACTGTACCTGGCCTGACAGAAAATGTTCTTCAACTAGAAGGAATATACCCTGGTCTTAGATCATGAAAGATAAGGCAAGGCCACTGAGATGTCTCCATCCTCCAGACCTAGGTACACACAGACTATCACTGAGACTGAATCATAATTACAAAGTACACCTGTCCCTACCCACCAGGAAGTTAACAAATGTGGAGTAGCAAGCCACAGCTGCCTACTGCTGAAGTCAAGAAAGTGTGAAGAGATCTTATTGTGAGGGACCAAGGGGAGATACAAAGGTATTGGAGGAGATATTGGGAAAATTCTCTTGCAAGCAACTCTTCACCCTTAGGTAACTCTGAGGAATTAGAGGCCTGTGGTTCACTGAAGTTAATCATATCAAATGCAGAACTCAAATTTAGCTAACGTTTTATGTGCATTGATTTAACTTCCACGCGATAGACCAAGCAGAATAGGAGGTGTGCCTGTTTCCAGGAATACACACTATCTCAGTCCCTACTGTCTAATATAACAAAAACTTAAACAAAAATTATAAGGCACAAAAAATTATAGAAAAAAATAGCACATTGTCAAGATACAAAGCAATCAACAGAATCAAATTCAAATATGGCAAAAAGTTAAAGATAATTATGGTGAATGCATTAAGAGCCCTAGAGAAAAAAAGTAGATGACTTGAATATCAGATGAGTAACTTCAACAGAGAAATGCAAACTAAGACAGAATCAAATGTAATTATTAGAAGCATACCTTTGATGGGCTTACAAATAGTCCTGACCAAAACTGAGAAAAGAACCAGTGAACTTGAACATAAGTCAATAGAAACTAACCATACTGGGAAAAAAAAAAAAACTACAGAGTAAAACAAAAAAACAAACAAAAGTGCATAATCAACCAATAGCCTTGAGACAATACGCACACAGTGAGAATCCCAGAAGGAAAAGGGAGATAACACAACAGAAGAAAATTATTTTAAGAAAGAAGGTAAAATAAAGCTTTTAGATAAAGATGCTTATTAAAAGAGTCTCACAGATATTAAGGAGTATTTTAAAAAGAAAAAAATAATCACAGGAGAGTCTGAAATGGTAGAAATACTAGTGAGAAAACAATAGGCCGAGAACTTTAAAAGAATACTAAAAAATGACATAATTATCTTAATTTGTGGCCTTAAGATAGAATTAAAATTTTGGACAAACATAACATGTAAGTTAGAAATAGCTTGTTTCACTCATCAACTTATTGCTTCTCTGATCCAAACTTACTCTTCTTTGTTCTGGAATAATGGATGTGAGCTTTGTAATTATTTCCTCTTTGTCAGCTGGCATACAGTTAAGCCTTATCAATAGACAACCTCCAAGGGACAGGAAAAAGGACGGAATCTCTCTTCCTTGTTCTAGTATTTCCAGTAATCCAATAAAAGTCAAAATATGTGTGTCATTCATATGTATACATATGTATACAAAGATAATCATTATATGTAATATACTATATAATTTTACTACATATATATGTAGAAAAAATTGATATAATTATGAGAAGAAATTGTCAAAGCCAACATTTTAGTCAGAGATTCAATAACCCTCTCTTAAGAAATCATAAAATAAACAAATTAAGTAATGATAACAGAAGACTTGAACAAAACAATTATATGCTTATATATCTTGAATACTGTACCCCACAGCTGGAGATTATATATTATTTTCAGATACATATGAAATATTTTTTAAATCTTGTACAATAGCTGGGCACGGTGGTGCATGCTTTTAATCCTAGTACTTGGGAGTCTGAGACAGGATGATAGCAGGTTTTTGGACAGCCTCAGCAACTTAGTGAGGCCCTCCACAACTTAGTGAGCCCTTGTTTCAAAATAAAAAGTAAAACAGGGATGGGAGTATAGTTTGGAGGCAGAATGCACCTGGGTCCCTGAATTCAATCTCCATTAATACACAAACACACACACACACACACACACACACACACACACACACACACACATACCATGTACAAAACCACAAGCAAAGTTTCAATACATTTCAAAGGAAGAAGAGTCAAGTACAGTCTACATCGTGATGACAACATAGCCAAAGCCTGGACACTGGACAGTGCAGTGTATTTTTGGAACAATGAGTCTAGTGCAAAGTGATTGATGTTAAAGTTAGGATATCATTCTTAACACCAAGCCAATCAAAAATATAAAAAAACTGAACCCACAAAACTGCCTGAGTTTTTGTCTGGGTCTTATTTGGCTCATATTTCTTTTATACACTGGGCATATGAACTAGATTAAGCATTTGAATTAGAAGAGTTTCTACATTCTGTCTTAACCATAAACCACTGATTTCTATCAAAAGAAAAATTCCATAAAAACCATAAATAGGGATACCACCACCTGACAACTGTATATTTTCTGTGTCTCTTGCTTCATAGTAGTAAAACAAAACCTAATCATGTATCAGACTTGTAGACAAGTAAAAACACAGATGATAAGTAGTGTGATTAGAAGACAATTTCTTGACCACTCAAGGTTTTTTGATTTGTGTAAATTCAATTTCATTTTCTCTTTCAATGTAAATAAGACTCTGATGTGAATGGGAAAAATATAATTGGGCTCTCTTCTCCTTTCTAAGTTGAAACTCATTACTGGTTTCCCTTTTGCATATTCTCCATTTCTTTCTGTAAAGGCAACAGCAAGGTTAGACTTTTCCCAGCAAGGGAGAGGTCATCATAGTTCAAGGCTTTTGACTAGAATGAGAAGGAGTGAGGGAGAGAGGGAGGGAGGGGGAGAGAGAGAGGGAGAGGGAGAGAGAGAGAATATGAATTGAATGAGAATATTCTGGACTTATTAGGTATGTTCTGTCAAGCATGGTTAGTATGACTTGGTTAAGGAAACTTAGCAACATAGAGAAAAAGGAGGAAAAGTAGAGAATGAACTAGTATTTGTTGAGCAAGCATTGTTATGAGCATCCTCAGAAAATACCTCATCTTCTCATGTCTTAGGTTAACTCCAAAAAATAAATTAATTTGCAGACACTCCTCAACTTATGATGGTGTTATGTATTCATAAAGCCTTTTTAAATGAAAAAATATTGTAAGTCAAAAATGTGTCAAATACACCTAACCTACTGAATATCAGAGGTTAGCAATGTAGTATACTATAGCATATTGTTCACTTATCCTCATAATAAGTGGCTCACTACTGCCCAGCATTGTGAGGAATACAGTACTACATATTGCTAGTCCAGAAAAAGATGAAAATTCAAAATTCCAAGTAAAGTTTCTACTGAGTAGATATCATGCTTGCATAATAGCAAAATTGGAAAACCAGAAGTTGAACTCTCTTAAGTCAGAGACTGTGCTTTAATAGAAGAAACAAATTTTTCAAGTTTGTGCTAAGTGTAAGAAATGAAATTTATATTATAGTGCTTAGAGCAACACGGCCTCTCCCCTTTCTATACTCTACGGGGCTCTGAATAATACTTTTGTTGTAAGTATTTGGATAAAAAAATAACAGACAAAATATCCAATCTTCTACTCAGTATCTCCCAAGTATTAGAAAAATCAACCTGTCAATATAGTGACAAACCTGCAGAACTAATTACCTGCCTGATAGATGGGAAGGAACCAATGAAAAGAATTCCAGAATCTGTGTGGGCCAATATTTCAAAGCACCCAATAAATGAGAGTTTATTCACCCAAGATAAGAGACAAAGAAGCCTCTCTCTCTATATGGTTAGTAAAGCATAGTTCTAATCTTTTTCCTATAAAACTTGATTGAGAGCCTATTATGTGTGTGACAGGTATATAATCCTAGAAAAAAATTTTGGTCCCATTGTTAGATCACCTATCTTACCATGTGACTGATTTTTGACTTGTGAAGACATTGTTATTATCACTTTGTGTATATAGGAATAAAATTTAGTAGATTTAGATCTTGACAGAGCTTAGCTCTCACTGCAGAATTGTTGAAAGTATACCAACTCTTGTATCAGAATCATCTGGTGACATATGATTTTTAAAAATCTTGAAGGCAACCTCTTGAATTGGAATTTATTAGGGTACTCACTGGAAACTTTTATATTTAAGACAAAGTTTAGAAAAATAGTTTGCATTGTTTTTCTCTTGTCCACAGAGAGAAGACAATAATGGAACTCTTTCCATTGTGAGAAAAGTCGGGCAGATTCGTTTGATGGCACAGAGAAAAAGAAAGAAGAGCACTTATCGTATTAAGTTTTTGAAATTACAAATAGCCTCTTTTCTGGTTTTTGAGGAAGTCCTGAAACTTTCAGTCATTTTGTTTCCTAGAATAAACATTGTCATTTTGAAGGGGAAAAATAGTGTGTGTTGTCTATATACAAAGCCCTTTAGATTCTAGTTACAATTCTGCCCTTAGAAACCTAGGCAAAGTAAATATATTCTTTATGCCTTAAGTTCTTCATTTGTGAAGTGAGGTGATTAGATCATGTGATCTTCTATATTCAATGAAATGAAGGCTATATGCATTTACTTGTCACACTGAAGTCTCTTGAATTTGGACTTTAAAAAAATATCATCAGTTTAGAATCAGACCTGAGCAGCCAGCAAGGTTTTTCAGGAGAATCTTAAGCCTTACTCTAACAGATATGAGAATTCCTTTGATAATATCAAGAGTTTGCATGTCCCCTTTGTGTCAATTGGATCATCTCAGCTCTGGACCTCTGTTACAGGAAGATATAGAATGTTCCCTGAAGAGCTCATGTATGACTACTTGGAGCTGATATAATTATTGGGTGGTACCCTAAGCAGCTTGGGTATGGCTGGAGTAGGTGGGTCCCTGGGCATCTGGCCTTAGAGACAGTGCTTATGTCCTTGAATCCCCTTTCTTCTCCTCTCTTTCTTCTGGCCTCCATGATTTGAGAGCAGAGTCATGCTGTCCTTCTCTCTGTTTCCTGCCTCCATGCCCTGAGCCCCAAAGACCCGACTTGACATGGGCCAAACCCCTGAAATCTCCAGAACTGTGAGCAAATATATTTTTCTCTAAGTTGTGTGGTCAGTTGTTTTGGATTACATCACTGAAACAACCTCCCCATTGCTTACTCAGTGGAAAAAAATGGGTACAGGAGCATAGACATTTTTTTTTCCATTCATGTAAGATTTTATAGAGTAGGTGAAAAGAATTTCGGGTTGGCAGGGCAAAAATCAATCCTAGGTATAGAAACACTAAATTAGGAATTGCAGAGACTGGTTATCTTGGGAACAAGAATGAAGACACTGGAGGAAACTGCAATATTATCAAGGGGTTACATCGTCGTATTGGGACAGGAACCAAGAATTAGCAATTTATAACCAGGACCTAGCCACTTTTTCTTTAGACAAGGATATCAGATTTAAAGTACAAAGATAAAAGAAGGCCAAGTGAATCTTTACTATTAAGGAGAGTCCCAAATCCTAAAGAGGATCTGACTATTGTAAGTTAGTCTGGAGTCCTTGGACAATTCACCTACTCAGGGTTGGCCTGCATGGTCTGATGCAAATACATACAATCCAGTTGAAGAAAAAGTACTAAACCAGAAGGTAAGCCAGAATAAATATCTCTCTGCTACAAGACTCTCACCCATAATCTATCCAGACCCCAGAACAAAGGGGGTCATGGTTAACAACTCCAGGCTTTCTCAAGGGGGACAAACTTGTGAGGTTTCATTACCACTTGAATAAAGGAGGATCTCAGGAGAGAGAAGCAGGGAAGGAAAGGTAGTGAATCAGAGAGATGGAGAGAGGAAAATACTATGACAGAATCTCACAAGAATCAGGAATCCTGGTAAAGCGCCATACTACCATAGCTGTGAAGAAGGAAAAGAGAACTCAGAGTCATAATTAGGGCCACTGTGATTTTGTCTCCCTTTTGTTTGAAATTCTTACTTTTCAATCTGTACTTTGTTTATAGATTAAATTAAATAATTGAAAAACAATAAACCATGTTTATATTATTAATACTATTAAATAGTTTTTTTTTTTTTTTTTTTTTTTT
>PVLC010017160.1:0-34227 GCA_004027655.1 Graphiurus murinus
GCCCTCCTTCACCTCTTCCCCCAAACAGCTGCTCTTCAAGAGCTCTTCCCAGGGCCACCGTGTTTATAATAGCGCCTCCCACACTTTGAATCCTTTTCTGTGTCTATGTGCTCTCTTCTCCGTCCTCTCTCCTCTCTCCTCCCTCCTTCTCCTCCTCCTCCTTCTTCTTCGTTGTCTTCTTCTTCTTCTTCTTCTTCTTCTTCTTCTTCTTCTTCTTCTTCTTCTTCTTCTTCATCTTCTCCTTCTCCTTCTCCTTCTCTTCCTTCTTCTCTTCTCCTTCTCCTTCTCTTTTCTCTCTCTCTCTCTCTAGCATTCTACCTCTGCGCTATAGTCCCAACCTTATTTATTTATTTATATTCTGAACTAGAGTCTCACTAAGTTGCTGCAGGTGACCTTGAACCTGTGATCCTCCTGTCTCAGCCTCCCAAGTTCTGAGATTACAGGCGTGCCCCGGCCTTATTTTTCATCACCACTTGATATATTATACATTTACTTGTCCAACTGCCAGCTGCTGTGCATTCTACTAGAATATAAGCTCCTTGAAGCACAACCTTTTCTCCATTGCCGTGTTTCCTGGCAAATAGCAGGCACACAAGAGATGTTTGTTGACTGAACAACTGAACATCCGAGTTCCTGTGTGTCAGAAGCTTACAGAGCCCAGCGTAGTAGGTGCTCACTAGAGGCGGTTTGATCCGGCTCCCCGGGGCATGGCCGGGTCTCTGGGGCATCCCGACCTCTCACCTGATGCAGTGGGCAGCGGTGAGGACAAAGTTGCTGGAGATCAAGGTGCTGCCTGGTGTCTTTGAGACTTTGAGGTACTGCAGGGACACCTGCGGGAGGGTAGGGAGGGGCCAGCTGTCAGCCCACAGGTCCTGGGCCCTCCTCAACCTCCTTCAGTCCTGCCCCTCCCCCCAGCAGACTCACCTGCCAGGGCCAGCTGTGGGGGTTGGCATTGTCCCCTCCCACCACCCTGGCTGACAGGAAGCTGGGGACCCCGCAGCTGGAGGCTGGAGGAGGCTGAGGGAGAGGCAGGTGAGGGGGCGGGTGGGGGGGGCAGGGAACTGCCCAGACAAGGGGCCTGGGTAGACCGGGTTGAGAGTCACGTGCATGACTCTGGGGGAAGCCGCCTACCTCTCTGGGCCTCAACTTCCCTCTCTGTGAAGTGGGAAGAATGGCACTAAGCTGGTGAGTTGGTCCTCAAAACGAGGTTAGACGGCAAATGTAAAGAGCTTAGCCAAAGGCCGAGCACGGAGTGGACACTGGGTCACGGTAACTGCACGGGGGCTGGCGCCTATGAGTGCCCGGGCACACCGTGCTGCCCCTTTTTAGACCACAGCACAACGGGGATGTTGGATGGGAAATGCCCAGATCTTTCAAGGCTACTTTGAAAATACAGTTAGCTCCTGCGTGTCAAGGGTTTAACACAGTGCCTGGCATGCACTAAACAGGGCTGTTGTTATTACTATTGTTAGCTGGAAGGACTCTCGGTCAAGTGCTCTCATTGGCTAAAAAAGCCAGTGAGAGGTGGAGAGGTGGAGTAACTTGCCCAGGTCCTACAGAGAGTGAGTGGCATTTAAGTCCCTTGATTCCTAAGCTGGGAGAATGCCACTGAGATGGGGAGCCACGGATCCCCCAGGAAAGGCAGGGCCTGCTGGCCCCCGAGTGCGCCCAGGGTGCAGCTTCTCCGTGTCCAGCGCTGTCCTCTCCGAGTCTCGAGCCCTCGCCCCCAGGAGGCAGGTCCTCAGCCCTGTCCCAGGTGGACACAGGCGGCCTTTCCTGGAGCGCAGACCCCCTTCCTGGTTCTGTGCCCGCGGCTGCACCTGTCCCTCCCCAGCTTACCGCAGGCCAGGAGGGCAGCGAGGACCGTGACGCCCAGCATGGTGCAGCTGGCAGGACTGCCTGGCCTGAAGCAGGCAGGGGCACTTATAGACGGGGCAGGAGGCAGGAGAGCCCACCTGGCCAAGGCCCAGCCCCTCCTGGACAGAAGCCTGCCCCAGCAGGGCCTTTCCCTGACCTTGGTGGTTACTGTTTAATTTGGGCAGGAGATGGGCTGGCTGGGAAGCAAATTCTGCGTGGCAGGTTGTGTTGAAGGGAGGCCTCCTGTGGGCCTGGACTCTTCCTAGCTGCTCTCCCTACCGCGTTCTTTCTAGCATGCATTTATTTATTTGTTTGTTTATTTATTTATTGTGATAGTGAGGATTGAACCCAGGGGCATTCTACCTCCAAGCTACACCCCCAGTCCTATTTTTTTTGCGGTACGGAGGATTGAACTTGGGGGCATTCTACCTCCGAGCTATACCCCCAGCCCTATTTTTTATTCTTTATTTTGAAACAGGGTCTCACTAAGTTGTGGAGTGCCTCACTAGATAGCTGAGACTGGCCACGAACCTGGATCCTCTGGTCTCAGCCTCCCAAATGCTGGGATTACAAGTGTGTGCCACCACGCCCGGCTCTTTATTCTTTATTTTGAAACAGGGTCTCACTAAGTTGCAGAGGGCCTCACTAAGTAGCTGAGGCTGGCTGTGAAGCCAGCCTGACTCAGTCTCCTACGTATAGGAATTACAAGTGTGTGCCACCACGCCTGGCTCGCTATCATTTATTGTGTACCTACTGTGTGTCAGGTCATGGTTAATCCTTCTTGTAGTTCCTCATTTCATTCTTCCCACAACAGGAAGCAGCTAGCATAATCCACTCCTTAAAGCTGAGACTCAGAAGGGAATTCACAGCCGGGCATTCTACCTCTGAACAACTTTTTGTTTTTTATTTTGAAACAGCCCTATTTTATTTTGAAACAGGGTCTCACTAAGTTGCAGAGGGCCTCACTAAGTTGCTGAGGCTGGCTGTGAATCTGCAATCCTCTTGTCTCAGCCTCCCAAGTACTGAGATTACAGGTGTGTGCCACCATGGCTGCCTAACTTGCATATATATATATATATATATATATATATATATATATATATATATATAAAATTTTTATTATTATTATTTTTTGGTATTGGGGATTGAACCCAGAGACATTCTACTTCCAAGCTACATCCCCAGCCCGGTTTTATTTCTTATTTGGAAACAGGGTCTCATTAGGTTGATGGGAGTCTCGCTACTTGCTGAGTCTGTCCTTGAACCTGTGATCCTTCTATCTCAGCCTCCCAAGTACTGGGATTACAAGCCTGTGCCACCACCCCCGGCTTCTGATTTTATTTATTTGGAAACAGGGTCTCACTAAGTTGCTGACAGCCTCATGAAGTTGCCGAGGCTGGATTTGAACCTGTGATCCTCCTGCTTCAGCCTCCCAAGTACTGGGACCACCAGCATGCATTACCACGCCTGGCTTATTTTTATACTGCTTAAATTCAAGCAGTGCATGGTGGTGCATGCATGTAATCCCAGTACTTGGACAGGAGGCTTGCAGGTTTGAGGATAGTATCAGCAAATAGTGAGACTCTCATTAACCTAGCAAGACTCTGTTTCAAAATAAAAATAAAACAGAGCTGGGCATATAGCTTGGAGGTAGAATGTCCTTGGGTTCAATCCCCACTGCTTAAGATCTCTTTTGAAACCAGCATGCATTACTTTGGTAGTATAACTATCAGTAAGTCTGATTTTAAGAGAAGACACAGAGGCAGGAAGTGTGAGTGTGGGGGTCTGTCCTGTGAAGTTCCAGAGGCTGGCCTCGACAGGACGATGGTCAGCCCCAGAGCTGTTGGGCTCACCGACATGGCAAACTCACCGACACGCCGAGCAGAGAAGCTCGCTGAGCCAGGTGGCAGGTGTTTGGAGTTCGCAAGGTCTGGAGGCGAGAGGCGAGATGCCTGCTTTCTATCTCTGCCAGGGACCGGCTGGAGGGTCCTGGGCAGCCTCTTTGGGCCTCTCTTTCTTCCGAATCCCTTGAGTGACTTGAGACGATGACTAACTGGGCTTCTGTGTGTGGGAGCTTGTTGACTTAGAGAGACAGAGCAGATTCTCAGCAGCCATCTCAGCCATGTGTACGGGCCCACGGAGGCACAGGCGTGCAGGACGGGTGTGACCACACACGCCTCCATACCCGCAGGCACCACACGCCAGTGTCACGTGTCACGCGTGTTCAGTTCCGTATAGACACACGCGGAGCCGTGTGCTGCACACCAAGCGTGCATGCGAGCATAGGAGTGGTCGAAAATGCATTGGGAAGCAGGTGCCAGAGGAAGTTATTATTATCGATTCGTAGGTGCACAGGGAAACTGACCTTTTACGGAGGGAGGTTGATGGCTGCTCTTTTTTAATTTTTGGTACTGGGATTGAACCCAAGGGCATTCTGCCTACGAGTTATGCCCTCAGTCTTATTTTGTTTTTATTTTTTATTTATATTTTGGTACTGGGGATTGAACTCAGAGGCATCCTATCTTCAAGCTACACCCCCAGTCTGATTTTATTTCTTGTTTGGAAACAGGGTCTCTCTAGTCTACTTGCTGAGACTGTCTTTGAACCTGTGACCTTCCTGTTTCAGCCTCCCAATTACTGGGATTACAAGCGTGCACCACCAGGCCTGGTTTATTTTTTATCTTGAAACCAAGGTCTCACAAAGTTGCTGAGGGCCTTGCTAGGTTGCTAAGGCTGGCTTCGAAACTGCAATCTTCCTATCTCAGCCTCCCAAAGACTGGGATGACAGGTATATACCATCACAGAATCTGGCCTAGATTCTTTTTTTTTTTTTCTTTCTTCCTTTTTTTCTTTTTTCCTTTTCCTACTGATTTTAAAGAAACAAACCATTTTCCTGGGCCCCGGTGGTGCCTTGGGCTCTAGGCACTGTGCTGAGCGGACACCAGCCTGTGAGGGCCCCCCCTCATGGGAGGTTTTCTAGGACTGAGCGGCTAAGAGTCTTGGTGCATGCTCAGTGCATCATTCTGGCTTCTCTGGGTCCTGGAGGTGCCGTAGCACGCCCTGGGGCAGCCAGGAGAGCGCTCTTCTTTTTGTTTGCAGTATTGGGGATTGAACTCAGGGGCATTCTACCTCCGAGCTACACCCCCAGCCCTATTTTTTATTCTTTATTTTGAAACCGAGTCTCACTAAGTTGCGGAGTGCCTCACTAGGTAGCTGAGGCTGGCCAAGAACCCGGATCCTCTGGTCTCAGCCTCCCAAATGCTGGAATTACAAGTGTGCGCCATCATGCCCGGCTGAGAGCGCTCTTCTTGCCTGGAGCAATGGGCAGGGTGCCAGCTGCCTTCCAGCACCTGCCAGGCTGGTGCCAGCCCCTCCTGCACTGGCTCTGCTGCAGAGAGCAGCTGAGCAGGGGTCACCATTGCCCCAGTGGACACTGGGTTAGCTGCCCTGAATCCTGGCCAGGATAACAAAAGCTGAAAAAGCAGCCCCAGGGGCTGGGTATATATCGGTGGAGAGGACCCCTGTGAGAGTGGGTCTCTTGTGATTGAAGGGATCAGGCCTTGGAGTTGGATGAACTTGCATTTTATTTATTTATTTATTTATTTTATTCACTCATTTATTTTTGCAGTACTAGGGATTGAACCTAAAGGCATTCTACCTTCAAGCTACACCCCCAACCTGATTTTATTTCTTATTTGGAGACAGGATCTCACTAGATTGAGAAGAGTTTCTCTACTTGCTGAGGCTGTCCTTGAACCTGTGATCCTCCTGTCTCAGCCTCCCAAGTACTGAGATTACAGGCATGGGCCACCATGCCCAGCTTAACTTGCATATTATTATTATTATTATTATTATTATTATTATTATTTTCAGGTACTGGGGATTGAACCCAGGGACATTCTACCTCTGAGCTACATCCCCAGCCCTATTTTTTTTTTTTATTCTTTATTTTGAAACAGGGTCTCACTAAGTTGTGGAGGGCCTCACTAAGTAACTGAGGCTGTCCTTGAACCTGTGATCCTCCAGTTTCAGCCTCCCAAGTACTAGGATTACAAGTGTGCGCCACCATATTTAAAGATGTGATTATTATCAAGGCTGACACAGGAGGATTGCAGGTTCAAGGACAGCCTCAGCAACTTGGCGAGGCCCTCAGCAACTTAGTGAGACCCTTTTTCAAAAATAAAAAATAAAATAGGGCTGGGAGTGTAGCTTAGTGGTAAAGGGCCTCCAGTATCCCCCCTTTCCCCCCAGATGATTGTTATATTTGCTCAACTGTGATGCACTGGCAGGCTACATATACAGAAAACACTAACTCACTCATTCTCCCCTCATTCACTGAGCACCTGCTATGTGCAGTCCCTGTGCTAGAACCAGGCACATAGAGGTAAGACTCTGTGCAGCTCTGGGGGAGCTCCCTGGCAGCCAGGGTGACAAGTGGTCCTTGGGGAGCTGGGTCAGGACTGGAGCTTGTGTGAGATGAGATTGCTCCTGGGTGAGGATTGCATGGGGTGCACGTAGAAGGCTCCTTCTCTACAGACTCCTTGTCCAACATGAATTTGAGGACTTGAGGGAATGGTGCTAGGATCCCCACCCAATACTGCAGAATCCTGGGATTTCCAGGGCCTAGAGTTGGTCGGGCCTCTGGGAACCTGGGGTCTCTACATCCCTGAGCTGCTCAGGACCAGGCTGTGCTGGGAAAGTATAACCAAGAGTGACGTGGTGAGGGCCAGGCTGAGGGGGTGCCGGGACGTAGTCAGGAGACCCTGGGGCCTGGAGAAGCAATGCCAGGGTTGGGATGTGGGTGGGGCGGGTGAGAGCTGCGAACCGGCACGTGCCACTGACAGGGCCAGAAGTTGCTGGTAGCAGGGATGGGACCCTTGGGTGCAGCTGTCATCTCTCGGATGAGGCCCACGAAGGGGGCATGCTGAGGACTGGCAGCGCTTCCCCTCAAAACCAGATAGGAGTGCTGGGGGGCCAGACAGGGCTTGGGGCTCTCAAAAGGGTTAGAGTTCAGTGAGGTGGGGATTAAAGGTTCAGTGGGGGTTGGCGGTTCATGGAAGGATTCAGTGTTTGGTGATGGGGCTCGAATCCGTCCCAGGAGTCTTAAGGAGAAGATGGAACCTGGGGAAGGTTTTAAGGAGCAGCCTCTGAGGCACACACGGCAGCACACACCTGTAATCCCAGGACTTAGGAGGCTGAGATAGGAGGATCGCAGGTTGGAGGCCAGCCTCAGCAAGTAGTGAGACTCATCAACCTAGTGAGAGCCTATTTCAAAAATAAAAATAACCAGCATTTGGGAGGCTGAGACCGGAGGATCCGGGTTCGCGGCCAGCCTCAGCTACCTAGTGAGGCACTCTGCAACTTAGTGAGACCCGGTTTCAAAATAAAGAATAAAAAGTAGGGCTGGGGGTGTAGCTCAGAGGTAGAATGCCTCTGAGTTCAATCCCCAGTACCACAAAAAAAAACAAAAAAAAAAATAAGCCGGGCGTGGTGGTGCATGCATGTAATCTCAGTACTTGGGAGGCTGAGACAGGATGATCACAGGTTTGCAGCAAGCCTCAGCTACTTAGTGAGGCCTTCTGCACCTTAGTGAGACTCTGTTTCCAAATAAAGAATAAAAAATAGGGTTGGGGGTGTAGCTTAGAGGTAGAATGGCCCTGGGTTCAATCCCCAGTACCGCAAAATAAAAATAACTCGGGCATGGTGGCTTGTAATCCCAGTTCTTGGGAGGCTGATATGGGAGGAGTGCAGGTTTGAAGCAAACCTTGGCAATTTATCGAGGCCTCTGCAACTTAGTGAGATCCTGTTTTCAAATAAGAAATACAATAGGGCTGGGGGTGTATTGCAGGTTCAAAGACAGTCTCATCAAGCAGCAGGACTCTCAGAAACCTAGTGAGACCCTGTTTCAAGACAAAAAAAGTAAGGGGGTGTAAGTTGGAGGTAGAATGGGGGTTCAATCCCCAATACCAAAAAAAAAAAAAAAGGGAACCAGGCTGCTGCAGTACCACCAATGGCCACCAGGGAGCAGCGGCACCCAGCATAATTCCAAATGCCATTCAGGGATCTGTTGTTCCTACCCCTAACATCACCCCCACCCCTGGGGTGTGGTCCCTGCCTGCTCAAGATTTTGGGTGTCTGTGTACAGCTGGGGGGTACATCCATCACTCAGAATCCCGCAGCCTTAATGCCCCTTGGCTGCTGTGTGAGTGCCAGGGTGCAGCCCCTCCCCTCCGAGGGCTGCAGACAGGTTCGTCGGGGAGGGCCGGCGGGGCCTGCATCCTGCTGTCCACTGGCCAGTGCCCCCAGACACTTTCCAGGCCTCTCTGTTCTTAGCCACAAAAGGAGAAAAAAAAAAAAAAAATAGTGCCCTTTTCGCGTCTGGCTTTAGCATTAAGAGTGCCTGGCGGTGTCACGTGATTTGAGGCCAACCTCTCCTTCAGGACGGGTCCTCCGGTCCCCAGGCTTCCGGCAGGACCGCCCCAGCGTCCTAGGACTTCATCCTGCCCCCCCTCCACTAGCCATCAAGAACCACACACACATAAGAATATAGAATTTTATCTTATTTTAGTTAAAAAAAATAATCGTACCACCGAATGAAGAAGTAGCTTTTCTGGAGGGGGTTTGAGAAGGGAAGGTGGGAGAAAAAAAAAAAAAAAAGCAGAAAGCCCCAAGAAAAAGAAAATTTTATATTCATCTGTATAAACATATCCACTAAGGCAAACGCAATCCAGGGCCAAGGCCGCGGCGGGGTGGGGTGGGGTGGGGTGGGGCCCGGTACCTCCTAATTTCTGCAGGTTCTAAGGCCAAAAAAATAAAACCTCTGCAAGTCCCTCAGGAGCTCCATGGACTCTTGGGGGCATTGTACTAAAATAAAGAGTTATTGAGTTTAAAAAGCAGTGACGTTCTCATGACACACATTGAAAGTTGCATAACTGTGGCCTCGATGGCCGTTCACTGGTTGAGACTGGGTGACGGTCACGGTTTCACGACACAGCAACGGACACACACAGACACACGTGTGAGCAAGCACACGGGGTGCGCGCAGGGAAGGCGGCGGCAACGGGCTTCACCGCAGCTCCTCCGGCCATGGGCACGGGGTCCCCATGCTTCCTGGGGTGGAGGGGCCGGGGGGGGGCCAGGCAGGTGCTGGTGACGAGGCGGGCATCACTTGGGGAAGGACAGTGTGAAAAGGGGGGGCCTGGCCCCCTCCCCAAGCCGCAAACATACTCCAAGCCCTTCTCCAACAGCTCCTGGACACAGAGGTGAGGCACTGGAGTGCTCCCTCCCAAGGTGCCAACCCTCCCTCCCCTCCGCCCTTCTCTCTCCACACCCCGTGGGACCCTCAGTTTGATCTGTGGGGTGTTGGGGAGCTCAGTCTTCCAGCCCATGACCCCATGGCATGCTTGGCCGAGGCTGGGCCCAGGAGGTAGATTGGCAACAGCCGCCCCCTCTCCCTGCCTGACTGGGCCCCATCTCCACGTTGGCCTGGGTCCCTTCAGCAAAACAGAAGTCCTCCCCGTCCAGCCGAGAGAGACACAGAGCTAGAGGAAAGGGTCCTTCGAGCCTCCCATGGCCCCTGGGTCCCACTCTATGGTGGCGTCCACGATTTTTCCAAGTCTGTCCAGGAAGGGGCTGCCGGGCTTGGGGCAGGTGGGTGGGGTGTGTGCCAGGGCAGAAACAAGGGGCGGGGAGGGACTGAGAGCCAGGGGCTGGGCCCCGAGCAGCTGGGCAGCCAGGGGGGTGGCACAGGGGTGGCCAGGGTGGGCTGGGCCAGGCAGGGGCCGGTGCTGGCCTCAGGAACAGCAGGAGGGAGCGGGCAGCAGGCAGGCTCCTGACACCCCTCCACTAGCTCCGTTCACAGACAACTGTAGGCATTTAGCAGGGGTCCCCTCAGACAGGATCCCTGAGGGCCGCCCTCTCCCACCCCGCCAGCTGCTGGTGCCGGGGCGGGACTGGGCGGTGGGCCTCGGCCTGCTACTTGAAGGTAGACTGCAGTTCTTTGAAGGCCGCTTTCCGCTGCTTCATCTCCTCGGCCTGCTTCTTCCGTTCCTCCTGCTCCGCCTTGATCTCCTCCTCGAAGCGGCTGGACACGTTAATGGCCTGCACCTGGGGGCGGGGACTGGGGATCAGGGCCCGAGGGTCCTCTGCGCTGGCTCTGGGGGCTGCGTTTTCCAGGGCCCCTCCTGTCCCACCCAGCCACACTCAGCTCTGGCTCCCACCGGCTCCAGCCCTGGAGAGCTGCATTCACCGTTCTGAGTCTCAGTTTCTCAATCTAGAACCTGGTGCTCCATGAATCTGACCTCACAGGTTTCATAAGGCAAAATAAGCGTGCCTGTAATCCCAGTACTTGGGAGGCTGAGACAGGAAGATCGCAGGTTCGAGGACAGCCTCAGTAAGTAGTGAGACTCTCATCGACCCAGTGAGACCCTGTTTCAAAATAAAAATAAAATAGGGATGGGGAGTGGAGCTTGGAGGTAGAATGCCCGAGTTCAATCTCCAGTAACCTCAAAACAAAACAAAAAACCAGGTAAGGTATATCCAGTGGCGGATGCAGAGCCAGGGTCCCGTAAGTGGGCTTTACTGAGGTCATCCTTGGTTTCCTAAACCCCAAATCCACTGCATCCCAGTTCCACTGATAAACCCTGAAATGTTCCAATGCCCAGAGGGAGGTGGGAGGAAGACTGCAAAAGAAAGGATCTTAGCTTAATAGAAAAAGAGGGACCGGTGCTCTGAAGGCGCTGGACAGAACCCAGGAGCCACTAGACCACACCTGTCCCCTCTATCTAAGCATGCGTTAGAAGGGGAGGGGACCGTGTGTGCAGGTGGCCTCAGGGGCCCCACGCTTCCTCCAGGCTGGGAACCATCGCTGTGTTTCTGGGCCTGCTCTCTGTGGTCTCCAGGCCCTGCGGGCCCTGCCCACTCTGCAGGGTGTCAGCTCCGCATCTGCAGCCTCAGCTGGGACAGGAAGGTTAAGCAGGCTCAGGCCCAGCCTCTGCCCTGGCCTCTCACCTTGGCCTCGAAGAAGCTCTTGGCCCCCTTGACGCCCTCGGTGGAGACGTCGATCTCGGAGAGGCGGGCCAGCACGTGTAGCCCGCTGTCCTCCTGCAGCTCCCCGGCCGCCGCCTTGCGGAAGATCAGGAGGAACTGCAGGGGAGAGAAGCGGCATCAGCAGAGACCAACTCAGGCGTCCCCTGGAGAATGGGGGGCGCGCTCACCCGCCAGCCTGGGTTCTGGCAGCTGTGCTCTTGCTCCTCCCTGTCCCTTGCCCTTCCCTCTCCGGTCTCCATTTGCCCATCTGCAGGACAGGAGGTAAGCGGCTCATCCTGTCTCCCAGGATCCTGGGTTACTGCGGTCCTGCTCCATCCCCCCTCGGCTCAGCAGCCTCCATCTACCTTTTATCTTTGCCTTGCAAGGTTCCCCAAATGAATCTGCCCTAGATTCCATGATTGAGCCCTAAAGGCACTGCGTGTCCACTCTGTAGAACGAGGAAGGCTCAGAGACAGTGGAAGGCTTGCCTGACGTCCCAGCACCAGGATTCAAACCCGCGTCCTCTGACTCAGGAGGGTGCCCTGGACTGCCCATGCCCTCCTCCCCAGTACCCCTCACCGCTCGCCTCTCCCCAGCCTCCCTGGCCAGGGATTCCTCTGAGCCCACTGGCCCTGCATTTAACCCCGTGCTGCCTGGGGTCTAGGACCATTCCTCTCTGGCTTCGAGACGCTGTTTTTTTTCCCAATAAAACAGGCTTGGTCCCGGCCCCCATCTCAGAGTGGGAACCCAGATGAGCTTCCCAGCACTGGGCCTGCCCCTGGGCCTGGCAGATGGGTCTTCCCTCATCTGGCACTTGGTTCTCCTGAAACACAGCACTGCAGTGTTTGCCTCTGTGTCCTCTCTTCCATACTCCAGGAAGCTTGGAGCACAGGACCTTTCTCGGTACCCCCAGGGCCTGTACAGGGCTGGGTATACAGAAATCACTCAATATATGCTCTGTCCAGAAAGGACTGTATGCCCAGTCTCCTCTTCACTTTAGTCATCTCCAAACCTGTCCCTTGAAGCGTCACACAGCCAAGTGTCACCACTCACAGCTCGCTGCTGTGAATGGGGCTTAGTCTCCCGGCTGGGCCCTGGGCACCCTGATGGGCAGTGGGCGGGGCTTACCTCCCGGAAGCTGAGTTTGCTGTCCAGGTCCTCGTCCACCTCCTTGATCATGTTCTTCAGGCCTAGGTGGGTCTGGGGTGCCCCGAGTTTCTCCATCATGAGCTTTAGCTCCATCAGGTCGATGAAGCCATCCCGCCCGGCATCGTACCTGTGGGCGCAAAGAGAAAGGCCATGGCGTTGCTTATCTGACTCATTGGAGAGGCCGCAAGCCACAGCAGGGATCCTGGGGGGCTGAGAGACACCTCAGATCATCCTGTCATGCCCTAGCCTCAGCCCGGGCAGAGTCTTGATGTGTGGCTCAGCTCTTGCTTGGTTACCTCTGATGGCGGGGGGCTCACTACATGGCTGGCAGCTTCTTGCATGTTGAAGAATGCCAACTTTTTCACAAGCCTGTCTAACAAGGTGGCTGAAACTGCTTCCTCCCTGTACTGAACTTGACGTGGTGAGAATCACATGTGGGGGGGGGAGGTGGGGACCAGGCTCTGAGATGAGTGCTTTCTGACCATCTTTAGCCCCTGCTGGCTTACTGGCATCTCCACGGGCACCTGGTGGGCATCTCCGCTCGCCTCTCCTCTATTCCCTGGCTCCACTTAGGTGGCAGCTACTACTGGGTGGGGCAGGACGGGGCATCTCAGCTTCAGACCCTCAGCATGTCCGGCAGGACAGTTCCTTGCTGGGGGCTGGGGGAATGTTTTGGACATTATAGAATGTTTCAGTAGCATCCTTCAGGGATTGTGACGGCCAAACCTGTCACATGGGGGCAAAATCATTCCCAGTGAAGCATAGGAAAGAGGAGGAGGCAGGGATGTGAGTGCAGCCTCCCTTTTTTGTGCTGGTGCTGGTGCTGGGACCCAGGGCCTGGTGCATGCTAGGCAGACACGCTATCGTTAAGCTGCACCCCGGTCCTAGGTGCCTCTTTCCATGAAGTGTCCACTGTAGTGGGGGGTCTCCTTCATGCCCCCCAGCTTATGCTAGCTCCTGGAGGGAGAGCAAAAAAACACACAACAGGTGCTTAAAGTGTTAAGTGTCCAGGTGTGGTGGTGCACTACTGTCATCCTAGTACTTGGGAGGCTGAGAGAGGAGGATGGCAGGCTCGAGGCCAGCGTGGTGGCACACATGTTTGTAATCCCAGTTCTTGGGAAGCTGAGACTGGAGGACCTGGGTTCACGGCTAGCCTCAGCTACTTAGTGAGGCCCTCCGCAACTTAGTGAGACCCCGCTTCAAAAATAAAATAATAAAAAATAGGGATGGGGATGTAGTTCGGAGGTAGAATGCCTCTGGGTTCAATCCCCAGTACCGCAAAAAAAACAAACAAACAAACAAAAAAAAAACCCAAAAAACAAAAAACAAACAAAAAAACCCCAACAAACATAAAATACGGTTGTAGCTCAGAGGTAGAATGCCCCTGGGTTCAATCCCCAGTATTCTCTCCAAAGGTGTCAAGTAGCTAGGCATGGTGGTGCATGCCTGCAATCCTAATACTTGGGAGGCTGAGAGAGGAGGATCCCAGGTTTGAGGCCAGCTTTAGCAACTTAGCAAGGCACGCAGCAACTTAGTGAGACTCTGGAGGTAGAATGCCTTACACACACACACACACACACACACACACACACACACACACACACTATCCAGTGACAAGGACTCCTGAGGGTCTCTGCCTTTGTCCAGCTCCACCTTGGGTGGGGGCAGAAGGCAGGGCCGTGGGTTGTGGGAGGACCAACTTCTCAGAGGCACAGGCCTGGGGTGTGTCCAGGGAACAAGCTGTGCTCAGGCCCGCGGAGACAGGCCTGGTGTGGCGCAGGGCCTGGGTGATAGGGAGGCCTCTGCCCACGCCCTTCCTTTCTTCTCCCTATCACAACTGCCTGGCAGAGGCAGGAACGGTGGGGCAGGGCCTGCATGTCCCTCTCCACTGGCTTCGTTGTTAGGAGCGTGGGTCTGAGTGACCTCTGGGCCTGACCCTGGCTGGGGAGGGGCCGCCAGGGCCAGGGGGTGTCGCTCCAGAGGTCCAGTCAGGCCCTCTCTGTCACGACACCTGTCCTGCCTGTCTTCCGGGACAGCTGGGGAGAGTGGCCTTGGGCTCTTCTGCACCCAACAGAGCCCTGGGTGGCCCCCAGCTCTCAGGCACTGTGACACAGGGGGGCTGAGTTGCAGCCGCTGTGTCCCGGGGCCGGGGCGATTCTGTAGGGACCCCCATGCCACTCCTGTGCTGCCATGGCCTCTCTAGCTCCCTTCGCCCTTCTCTAGCTGCCCCTGAGTTTTGCACAAGTGTGGGCCCTGAGTGGCAGGCACTTACTAGAGTCTGTCTTGGTGCCAGGAACTTTACCTGCTTTCCTTTACCCTGCCCTCCTCATAACCTTATTTTACAACAGCTCAGAGAGGTCAGGTGACCCGCTCGAGGTCCTGCGGCAGTAAGGAAGGCGCTGGACTTTCACCCCTTCTGTCAGGCATAGAGCTGCAGGTTTGCTCTGGGCCCAGCCCCCGCCACCGTCCCGGGGCTGCCTGCATAGCACAGCCAGTGCCTGCTGGAGTGCTGAGGACCATTTGTGCGAGGGGTATAAATAGTTCGCAAGCAAGTGAGTCAGTGGTTGGAAGTGCTGTCTCACGGGCAGGGAACGCAGGGTCCCTCGGCCTCTTCCCACCCTAGGGTGGACGTAGGCGGGGGGGGGGGGGCTGAGGGTGGGCAGCTCTCGGGTCTAGCCTCCACCTCCCTCCACCTCTGCAGCCTGTCCTGGGTGGGGGTGGGGCAGCTGTGACCCTTGGTGGGCCTGTATGGATGGGAGCAGGTCACTCTGGCAAGTCACAGGACCCCCCGCCTCGGTGCCCCTCAGGACCTCCCCACTTTGTGACCTTGGGCTCCAATGAAGGTCAGTGATGACATGTCGGAGCTCTGGAGCCAGAGGGCTGGGCTCCTTCTGGACATAACGCAGAGGTTCTTAAGGGGTGTGTGTCCCCCAGAAGACATCTGGCACCATCCGGAATCATTTTTGGTTGTCTCAACTGGGGACAGGGTGTTGCTGGCATCTGGTGGGCAGAGGCTGGGGACAGCCCTCACCATAAAAGATGGTCTGGCCCCAAATGCCAGAGGTGCTGAGCTGAGAAGCCTGATGTGATGGTGCCTCTCACAGGGCCACTGCGGGTACGGACTGAGGTCACAGGTGACGAGGCACTTAGGGGAGACCCCTGCGTGCAGAGTGGCTCTAGACATGGCAGCTGCCACCACTCTAGTAAGATTTAGTTACATCTGCTAAGCTCCCACTGTGCGTCAGGTGCTTCCTCTTTACAACGCACGCTCAGCGATCCTTGCAGGTCAGGCATAGGGGAGGAGGACTGGGGAAGAGAGGATCCAGGCCGGGCACCAGGGGGTCAGGGGTGCAGGGCCTGAGGCCCCAGCTGTAATTTCTACTCAAGTGTAGGCGTTTCTCCCAAAGCCAGGGGCAGCTCACAGAGGAAGCGCAGATAAAACTCTGATGGAAACTTGGGCTCTGGACTCCTCAGTCTCTGGCAGCTCCCAGGCCTGGCTGGGCGGCAGCTCAAACCACACTCTGAACCGCCGCCTGTATCAATCAAGGGCCAATTGATTACCAGGTCTGGGCTCCATCCCTGGCAGGCTCGGCTCCCAAGGGACACTGCAGGGTCTGGCCGCAGTGCCAACAAATCCATCACAAGGCCAGGTGACAGAGGGCGGGGAGAGGCTAGAGGTAGGAGGGGGCCCTCTGAGGAGGGGTGTCAGTGGAGGGCCCTGGGAACAGACATCCGCCACGTGCCTGGGCCCCGATGTGTTCTGAGGCTAGAGACTGGCCAGGGTGTGAGCACATCAACCCCACTGAGACTGACCTGGGGGACCCTGCTCAGGTCACCTAACCCCAAAACCTCAATTTCCCCATCCGCATAAAAGGACTCAGTTTAGGTCTGAGCCTGGGGCACACTACACACAGTACACAGTAACCCATGCTAACTAATAATTATTATTGTGGTTACCATCTACCTTTAGAATTATTAAAGAGTGCTGGGCATGGTGGTGTGCGCTTGTAATCCCAGTTACTTGGGAGGCTGAGACAGGAGGATCATGGGTTTGCGGCCAGCCACGGCTACCTAGTGCGGCCCTCTGCAACTTAGTGAGACCCTGTTTCCAAATAAAGAATAAAAAAATAGGGCTGGGGGTATAACCCAGAGGTAGAATGCCCTGGGGTTCAATCCCCAGCACCACACACACACAAAAAGAATTCTTAAAAAATAATGAAATTACAGATATAAAAGGGCTAGCACACAGTAGGTGCTTGCAACCTGTTAGTTTCATTATAATAACAGTGGCTATTGTGCAGAGAAGCTTCTGTGTGCATACGGGAACACTTTTCCTCTCTCGGCCTCCTCTTCTCCCTGGTCCCTGGAGGGTCCCACATTCTCAAACCTTCAGGGCTGGGGGTGTGTGTGGCGGGGGGGGGGGGGGAGCTGGGCTAGGAGCCCCGCCTGCAGCCTGCCTGGGAAGCAAAGCCCCTGGCTGGGAGCTCAGCACATTTCTCCAGCGCCGGGGGCAGGCTGCTGGGTCTGGCACCGTGCCCACATTCCTACCCGCCTCCCCTGAATAGTTCTCACTGGGGAGGGCTCAGCAGCTGCCACCCCGGATGCTGGTGACAAAATCCCCTCCCATCCCCCTCTGGGAGCAGCGGCCGGCTATCACCAGGGTTAGGCACGCTGAGCGCGGCCCAGGCTCCTTCCCTGACCCCCCACGCCAGCTTTGATGGCTAGGAGTCTGGGGGTGGCCAGTGGCTGACCCCAGCTCCGCTAGTGTCAACGCCCTGGCCCCAGGCTCGCCTCCCCTTTCACAATATTATCACGACTGGCTGCTCGGGTTGGGAGGGATACTGGAGGTCGTTTTATTTAGTCCTTCCTGAGGGTCAAGTACCCCATGCAGTTTTCCTGCTTGGTGCCTTGATTACCTCTGAAGACAGGAAGCTCACTGCCTCCTGAAGGCAGCCCCTTCTGGCCTCGGAACTGTTAGCTGCTCCTCACATTCGTCCCCTCCCTGTGGCTTTGCTGAGCAGCCCGATGGCAGAATGAAGCATTTGTCGCAGTCGCCGCTCAGGCAGAGGGTGGGAGCAGTTGGTCTGGGAACACAGGGACCCCAATTCTGTCCCTCCTGGTTCCCACCTCAGGCCTTTTGCTGATGGACCCTCTGGACATGGGGGGCCCCAGGAGAGGGTATTGTCTATAGCTTAGGAGTCCCCAAGCCTACCTGGGGTTGGACTCAGCATTTAATTACTGTTATTAATATCCATCTTTAGGGTTATTAATCAGTAAGCACGATTATGCCTATTAAACAGCCAGCACATAGTAGGTGCTTAAATTCCGTTAATTTCACTGATTTAATAATAGCAGCTGTTACACTGGCCCTCCCCCAGCCTGTCTTGAGGAGGCCCCAGTGGTTCCTGGGCCTCTGTTCTATGTCCTGGGAAACGGGAAGGCAAGTTCTTTGGGGGCAGGCAAGGTCTAGATAGATGACAGAAGAATCTTGTCCCTGCTACAGTGTTCCCGCCAGCGTGGCCCTGCCCACCTCCCCAAGGAGGAAGCGCAGGGGGCTCCTAGTGGCCCCGGAATGACTGCCCCTCAGCTCCCGCTCTGCATGCCCACCCAGCTGCCCGACTCATATGGGGAAGCCTGGCTCCTGCTATTTCTTCTAGTCCTATTTGCAGAATCTGACCTTGATCTGTTGCCCTGTGTCCGCCAAGGCAGGGAGGGGGAAACAGAGGCAGGAAGAATACAGAGATACAGAGAACCACGGTAGTGCCCGTGGCTTCAGAGCTGAGGCTCTTGAGTGAATCTAAGAATCAAGCGGGGTCCCGTCTAGGCTCAGGGACACCTTAACCTCACGTCTGACAACACCCTCACGCTGAGCCACAATCTGGAGGGTTGTAGCTTTCGAAGCTGGTTCTGCACTGGCTCCCCCGCGGGCCTGTGCTTGCTCTTTTTTTTTTTTTTTTTTCAGTGCTGGAGATTGAACCCAGGAGCATTCTACCTCCGAGCTACACCCCCAGTCCTATTTTTTATTCTTTATTTGTAACCGAGGCTGGCGGAGAATCCGGATCCTCCAGTCTCAGCCTCCCAAGTACTGGGGTTACAAGTGTGCGCTACCACACCTGGCTCTCTGCTTGCTCTTAATAATAACTTATTGGGCTGGGGATGTCTCTCAGGGGCAGAGCCCTGGTCTAGCACACACACGAGGTCCTGGGTGGGTCCTCAGCACTGCAAAAACACATTGTTATGAAGATGATTACGAAGAGCATTTATTGAATGATATTCGGGTCCTGATCTGGGGGGCCTGGGGTGGAGGCCGCACCTCCGCATTGCTATCAAGTTCCTGGGGCCTGCTGATAAGGGGTCAGACAGACCCGGGTTCAAACCTTGCCTCTGCTCCTTCCCAGCGGTGTGACCCTGACCTAGCCACATACCCCTTCCGAGAGCCAGCCCTGCTCAGCTTCTGTGAGTGGGTGATGGGATCCTGCAGGAGGTTCAGAAAGGATTTTAAGCGGGAGGCCGGGCGCTTGTGATGCAGGGGCCCACAGTGGCCCTCTCCATCAGGTGAGCGGCAAGTGCTGGAAAGGCTCCTCCAGGCTCAGGACCACCTGGCTAGCCACTCCTATCTGGCCAGAATCTTCTGCTTTCCCAGAAAAGGGGAAGTCGGCCAGGCAAAGGGAAGGCTGCTGGGGCCGCTAGAGGGAACTGAGCTGCTGGCAGGTGCAGGGACTGTCCCTGCTGAGGCTGTGGAGTGACTCAGCCTCCTCGGCTGGGCTAGCCTCATGGGAAGGGCCTCCCACCTGCCCTCCTTGCCCTGAGGCCCTAGGGCCAGGCCCAGACCTGGGAGATGAAGAAGAGGGGAAAGGAGAGAGAAGACAAGGCTGGCAGGGAGGTTTAGGGAAGCACAAGTCCCCGGGGGAGGGAGAAGAGAGGTGACTCAGAGGCAGAGGGGAAGTGGGAGGGTCAGAGTGGGCCCAGGCTGGGGAAGTCCTCCCTCCCCAGGGTGTGGGGCGGCCCCCCCACAGGCAGGCTCATGGCTGCTAGAGGCCAGGACTCAATCTCTCTCTCCCACAGAGGGTCCCCCAGGTTCTGGGAGGCCCTCTTCACCCCCACCTAAACACAGTCCCCCGGGGCTCCCTGCAGGGCACCTGGCTCTCATCCTGCCACCACCACTTATTTTAACCTTGAACAAGTGACTCAGCCTCCTTGAGCCTGGCTTTCCTTGCTTGCATGGGGACCAGGATCGTGACCACCTCTGCTGACTCCCCAGCTCACGTGCACAAGTTCCTAAGGGAGCAGCTGGGCCTGGAGGCTCCATTTACCAAGACAGGGCCCGGAGGCAGGGGCTGGCTGCAGAGCACACAGCTGCGGTGTCTTTCATGAGAGCCTTCTGTCCTCATGGCAGAAATACAGGAACCTTCTAGTTCTTCTTCTTTTTTTTTTTTTTTGAGTAGGGCGTACTGGGGATTGAACCGAGGAGGGTCCTACTGCCGAGCTCTATCCTCAGCCCCCTCCCTTTTTTTTTGGTGGTACCAGGGATGAAACCCAGGGGCCTCCTACCTGCAAGCTATGTCCCCAGTCCTATTTAATCTTTTATTTGGAAACAGGGTCTCTCTCAGTTGCTAAGAGCCTAAGTTACTAAGGCTGGTCTTGGACCTGTGATCCTCCCGTCTCAGCCCCCCTAAGTACTGGGATTACAGGTGTGCGCTACCATACTAGGCTTCTCAGCCCTTTTTAAATTTTTTTAATTTGAAACAGGACCTCGATAAGTTGCTGAGGCTGGCCACAAACATGCGATTCTCCTGTCTCAGTCTTCCAAGTAAAGGGATTACAAGTGTGCACCACCACACCCGGCTTCTCAGCCCTTTTTTTATTTTGAAACAGGGTCTTGCTAAGTTGCTGAGGCTGGCCACAAACATGAGATTCTCCGGTCTCAGCCTCCCAAGTACTGGGATTACAAGTGTGTGCCACCCGGCTACCTTCTATGTTAATTAAGTGATAATGGATTCGTTTCCCATTTTTGTTTTTGTCAAAGCCATGTGTAGCCGTCAATCCGAGTGCCTGGGCAGGAGGAAAGGAGGGTTCTCACAATGGGTCCACATCACTGACCCAAAGCAAAGGGCTGTTGCCAGCCTGGTGGCAGCTCCGTTGAGGGTAAGTGGAGGCAGCCAGCCTCTGGGGCAGCGATACCTCGAGGTCAACTCCAATGACCACCACCAGGGACTCACTAGGGCCGAGGAGAGGGATGCTGACTTGGGGATGATGGTGATAGAAACTGAGTATTTACTCTGTGCCAAGTACTGGGTTAAGCACTTTAGGGCCCTGTGAGGTGGGCACCATATCATTCCTATTCCAGGATGAGGCATAGAGGCAAAGAAAGGTTTAAATGACTTGCTCCTGGATGTGCACCTGGGATGTGCGTGTGCGTGTGCGTGTGTGTGTGTAGTACTAGGGATGGAACCTAAAGGCATTCTACCTCTGAGCTACACCCCCAATCCTTTTTTTTTTTTTTTAAACTTTTTGTTGTTTTGAAACAGGGTCTTGCTACATTGCTGAGAGTTTTGCTAAATTGCTGAAGCTGGTTTGAACCTGGGATCCTCCTGCCTCAGCCTCCCAAGTACTGGGATTACAGGTGTTTGCCACCATGCCAGGCTCACACCTGGGATTTGATCCCAGGCCTGCAGATTTGAAGGCCCAGCTAGCTCTGGACCATTGCCGGGGAGGATGGAGAGGGTGGCAGGGCGGGAGTGCTGTCTGGGTCACCTCAGGAGCTTGTGAAGGGAAGAGCTAGTCAGCAGGGAAAAGAGACCGTCTCTCTGATGCAAGGGGTCATGAGATGAGGAGGCCGGGGCAGGGCCGGTGAGGCCAAGCAAGACAGGGAACTAGGGTGCCTTCCTCAGATTCCACGGCAGGTTCAGAATTACACGGCCCGCACTTTCCTGGTAGGTCTCAGCTTACAGAACCCTCCAGAGCCCCACCCAGCCCATGGCCAGAAGGTCTCTGGGGCTGTCCCAGGTCCCCCTTGCACTGGAGGGTTCTAGAAACAGCCCTGGATGGGTGGGCAGTGGGGAGGAAGGAGCAGGGAGGAGGATTAGAGGTGACAGATGCAGTCCGAGGCCACCCGAGGGGACTGAGAGTCCAGGTTCCCTTTGTGCCTGGCACTGGCCACAGTTTTTTTTTTTTGTAGAGCCCCTCCACTGAAAATCCTGGCGACCCTGAGGAAGTCACCACCCCTTCCTGGGTCTCAGTCTCTTTGGTAAAATGGGTCTTTCCCAGGAGGGAAGTACATGTTAAGTGTGATAAATGATGAGAGGGCCCGTCTATCTCGTGTGTGTGTGTGTGTGTGTGTGTGTGTGTGTGTGTGTGTGTGTGGTATTAGGGACTGAACCCTTGGGCCTTTTACCTCAGAGCCTCACCCTAGCCCTATTTTATCTAATTTTGAAACAGTCTCTAAGTTATCACACACTGGCCTTGAATCTGGAATCCTCTGGTCCTGACCTCCCAAGTACTGGGATTCCAGGCGTGCACCACCACACCCAGCTCTGTCCTCCCTCTATCGTGTCCTAAGGACCTTTGGAAGGCAGTACTGATATGCAGAAGGGCTCTGGACACCTAGGCAATCCGGCCAGAGCAGAAGGACCACTGGGAACCAGCAGCTAAAGCCTGCTCTGCTAACAGATGGGTAGACTGAGGCCCAGGGACGGCAGACTAGGCCCAGCTTCCTACTCCTGGCTGTGGAGGAAAGCCAGCTCCCGGCGCCCCCGCACTTGGCTCTGGTAGTGGCTTCCCAGGCAGGCGGGCTCCCCTCCTCCCTGCCCTGGCTGCGATCCCCAGGCCCTGCTGGGACCCAGGAGGCTGCAGCCCCGCTTGGACAGCGGCAGCAGAACAGGGGTTTTGTCCTCCACGAGAGCCCGTCTGTTGGCTGTTCACAGCCGGGACTCGGCCGGGCTGGGCTCCCCTGGCACAGTGGAGCCTTGTTTCCTTGAATACAAAACCTTCGGCTCTGCACCCTTGCCAGGGCCCCTGGCGGGTGGCACTTCCTTCCCTAGAGGTCCAGCTTCCTGGCCCATTCCTGTCCCAACACCCCAGCAGGCAGTGCCGGCGCCAGGAGGTGGCCTGGAGGGACTCAGCTCCCCTCATCTCCAGCCAATGCCCCCCATCAAACCAGCCCCCACACAACCCGTGAGAAACAGGGGCAGGGTTTACATATGCGGCTTCTAAACTGTGCCCCCAGCTGCCTGTCAAATTGCAGCCCCCCCAAGACCTGCTCCTTTTGGGGTGCCCAGGTTCTCCCTCAACAGCTCCATCTTTTGGGGGGGGCATAGGGAAGCTGTGGAAACCCAAGAGGAGGAGGCCTTTGGGGGGAAGGAGTAACTGGGGCTGATGATGGGCCCGCCAGGTGGGAAGTCAGCTGTGCTCGTGGAGAGGTTGAGGGAGGGTGTTCTTTGACATGGCTACACAGGTCTAGAACAGGAAACCCAGAAGGGAATAACAGTGTGTGTGTGTGTGTGTGTGTGTGTGTTACTAGGGATCGAACCCAAGAGTGTTCTACCTCTGAGCTACAACCCCAGCCATATATATTTTATTTTGAAACAGGGTCTTGCTAAGTTGCTGAGGATCTCGCTAAGTTGCTGAGACTGGTCTCAACCCTTGAATCCTCCTGTCTCAGTCTCCCAAGTACTGGGATTACTGGCGTGCTCCATGGTACCAGGCTAGAACCTGGTTTCTGAAAACACAGACCTGGGTTCGAATCCTGGCCCCGCCACTTCCTGGCTGTGTGGTCTTGGTGAATCATTTAGCTTATCTGTGCACTGACTCCTCATCAGCATAAGGGTGATGAAACAGCCTCACGTCATAGGGCAGCAGGAGGATCCCATGATCTCCTCACTCTGAGATTAATTAAAGAGCCTCTGGATTCCCCCGCAGGCAAGTTCTACCCTTAAAGTCACTCCACAGCCATCCTGGCCTCGAGGACCATTCCAGCAACTTTTCTTGGAATGTGGGAAGTCCCACTCTCCTGACCCAGTCATTCAGGCTGGGAGGAAATTTAGAAGAACTCCACCCAAGCCCGAGTCAGAGGCGAGCTCCTGGGCTGGGACTTCCACACAGAGGTTCAGGGTGCTGAGGTCAAGGACCTGACCCTTGAGAGAGTGCAGGGCTTCAGCCACACGGACTGGGAACCCAAACCCTCTTCCCCTGTTCTGGGGCCAAATACAGAAGCTGCAGCGGGAGGTGGGAGAAAGCTTTGTTGAGCTGTGGGCTTGCAAAACGCCCCCTTCCTGGGCTTCCTGCTTGGTGTCTGGGCCCCATCAGCTGCTGGTGGCTGCGGCTGACACCTCTCTCCGCCTGCCCAGCCACCTTGGAGCCAGCCATGTGGCACCATGTCGCACCCCTCCCTCCAACCCTCCCTCGGCCTCAGCCTGCTGTGCTGGGTGGCTAGACCTCCCGTCTCCCCCACCCAGGAGGGCTCTACCCCCTTCTGAGTCCACTCCAGCCCAGTACTGTGGATGGTTCCCTCTCTAGGAGCCTGGGGCAAGGGATGAGACAGGGGACAGAAGATGGGGAAGTTTAAGGGTGGAGGAGGGGGGGGATTGGGTTCCTTCACCACCAGAGGACACAAAATTGGCTGGGGGTACAATGGAGGCTCATCTCCATCCCCAGAGGCTGGAGCCATTTCTAGTCCCTTCCCAGAGGTACTAAGTTTGGTTTTGCAGGAGGTGGGAGGGCTGAGCCCACAGGCCTGGGGGTGCCCGTCTAACCTGATGAGGGCACAGGACGTGGGATCATGGAATAAAGGTGGGGCCTGTCAGCTAGGAGGGGGTCCCTTTCCCAATGGTTGGGTGTGGGGCACCAGGGATCCTATGTGGGGAGGCAGGGGTAAGGGTGGGGGGCACTGGGGGCAGACAGAAAGCTGCTGGGTGCTGAGGGTAAGGGGACTCAGCCCTGAAGGGATGATGGGTAGGGGACGGGACTGAGGGGCCCCTCCCTGCGAAGCCCACTGTAGGTCAAAGATTTGGGACCAAGCTAACGGCTTGGGAGAGAAGTGGGGTGGCAGGGGCGGTAGGGTCTTTGCACAGTTTGCTAGCAGATGCTGAATAACTAGAGGGGCGGGGGTGTCCCTCCCGGGAACCCACGTGAAGGGGGATCTGAATAAGCAGAGGAAATGAAAGGACCCCACGGAAAGGGATGCGTCTGGCATGGGTACGGGGGATGGTCCCCCTTAAGAGGCACTGGGGGGCCCCTGTTTCTGACCAGCATATTTTGAGGTGGGGGTGGGGAATTCCAGTGGCTGGGATGGGGAGAAGGGATGCGACCGGGTCCTCAGTCTCGGTGTGTGCGGTGCTGATGGTGGCGGTGGGTGGCCTCACTAACACGGCAAGGGGTCTGGGGCAGATCATGCGGTGGTGGTCGCGGGGGGCCTGGTGATTATCTGGGAAGCCTTGGGGGCTCCCAACCCCGTGTGCGCGCCCGTGGGTGTCCTGGGGGCAGCATCGCTAGGAGGAGGGGGTCACATGCCAGGGTCCCCCAGACCCATACCCTGGTGGGGAGGCGGGTCTGGAAGCCTCGCGAAGATCTGGAAAGGGCTGCGGAGTCCCCAACCCTGGTGTGTCGGGGCCGGGGAGCCTGGCTGGCGGCGGGGCCCGGGGGCAGCGCGGGCTGGGGGGTTCGGCCGAGGCCGGGGCGGGCGGGCACTCACTGCTTGAACATCTTCTCCATGTCCTTGATCTGCTTCCTGGAGAACTCCTTGAACTCGGTGTAGGGGTTGAAGACGCGGCGGCTGGGCGACTGGGGCTCGCCGATGCCCTGGTTGAGGTCCGCGCGCCGCTGCAGCTTGGCGCTCAGCTCGCCGTCCGCGCTGCCCAGCGCCTCGGCCGCCTCGTCGGGCGCCCCGGCCGCCGCCGAAGCCCCGTTCAGGCCGGGCTGCTCCGCCGGCTCGCCGCCGCCCTCGCCCTCCATCTGCAGCCGGCGGCTCAGCTTGCTGGCCAGCTCGTCCGTGGCCATGGTGGCCCGCGCGGCTCTCGCCTCCGCCCGGCCCCTGCGCGCCGCGCGCCGCGCTCTTCCTCTTCCTGACACTCCCCGGCGCCTGGCGCCGCCCCCGAAGGTGGGACTTGGGGGAGCGCCCGTCCCCGCCCCCGGCTCGCCGCCCCCGCCCCGCACCGGCTCCCCGACCCCGGGGGCTGCAGCGCGCGGGGCCTGCGAGCCCGCCGCAACCTCCCGGGGCCAGGCTGGGGGGCCTCGTGGGGGGCCATCGCCCCCTCCCCGCGTCTTCGCTGGGGCGTCTGAGCCGCGGCGGGGGGGGGGCTACTCGAGCGCCGCTGGGGTGTAGGTCAGGGGCTGCAAGGGGGCGCGTCGCCCCCTGCCGCTTCTCTGGAATCCCCACGCCATGAAGTCACCGGCCTGTACCGGTGACACCCTGTCGGTTGCCATGGAGACGACTGGAGGAGAAACCCTGGCGTTCTCCGTCAGGGTGGCCGGGGGCTGAAGGAGGTGGACCCGGGAGGGAGCCGGGTGGGGTGGGGTGGGGAGGGCGTTTGATGTCTAAGGCGGCTGGCGCCTTTCGGAAGAGGGTGGACTAGCACCTGCCAGGGAGATGGGGATGGGTCCCACCCCTGAAAGGTCCAAGAAGGCTGGAAGAGGGAAAACGGCAAGCCTCCCCTCCCCGGGGGGGGGGGGGGCAGCACCATCAGGTGGATGACTTGACAGTCCTCTGTGACTCTACTTTTGGGGGACTGACAGGGAGATCTGGATACTGTGGATACTGCAGGGTTTTTTGTTTGTTTGGTTTTTTTTTTTTTTTTTTTTTTTTTTTTTTTTTTTTTTTTTTTTTTTTTTTTTTTTTTTTGTTTTTTTTTGTTTTTTTTTGGTTGTTGATGTTTTGATTTTGTGGTACTGGGGAATGAACCCAGGGGCATTCTACCTCTGAGTTACCCCCCCCCACACACACACACACAGAGCCGTATTTATTTATTTATTTACTTACTTATTTACTTTGCAGTACTGGTAGTACTGGAGATTGAACCCAGGGGCATTGAACCTCCGAGGTACACCCCCAGCCCTATTTTTAATTCTTTATTTAGAAACAGGGTCTCACTAGGTTGCATAGGGCCTCAGTAGTAAGTAACCAAGGCTGGCTGCAAACCTGTGATCCTCCTGTCTCAGCCTCCTAAGTACTGGAATTACAAGCATGTGCCACCATGCCTGGGTAATTTTTTATTTTTAAACAGGGTTTCAGCCGGGCGTGGTGGCGCACGCTTGTAATCCCAGCATTCGGGAGGCTGAGACCGGAGGATCAGGGTTCGAGGCCAGCCTCAGCTACCTAGTGAGGCACTCCGCAACTTAGTGAGACTAGGTTTCAAAATAAAGAATTAAAAATAGGGCTGGGGGTATAGCTCGGAGGTAGAATGCCCCTGAGTTCAATCCCCAGTACCGCAAAAAAAAAAAAAAATAAAAAATAAAAAAAAAATAAACAGGGTTTCACTGAGTTGCTTAGGGTCATGCTAAGTTGCTGTGGCTGGCTTTGAACCTATGATCCTCCTGTGTCAGCCTCCCAAGAATTGGAATGACAGGCATTCACCACCACCACAGCCAGCTTGGATGCCACAGTTCTGATGGGCCCCCATAAGAGAGAGGTCCTCCCCAAAGGTTCATGGGAGAGGGGCCTGGGAGTAGAGTTCAGAGGAGATTTATTTCTGGAGCTCCAGCCTCAGAACCAAGGCCGCTGATTATAATGCAGATTTCCAGGCTCCAACTCACCTGGAACCCAACAAAGCTGATCTGGGGTGGGATTCAGGGATCTGCATTTTAACAAGCACTTAGGGCAGTTCTACTCACAAGTTTGAGCATCGCTGATCTAGATGGAGGACTATGCTCTGTGTGTATTTGCTGAAATGTCAGAACCTTTGTTAGGACTCTGCGGAAGCTGCTCTTACCTGCCAAGGTGCAGAGAAAGATGGATGCGGGGCCTAAAATCCAGTGCTCTGGAGGCAGCACCTGAGCAGGAGAAGCCAGCAAGGTGTTACAGAACGGTTTGCACAGAAAGACAGTGGGTATGTGTTGGTGTCAGAACATCACTGAATTAAAAGAATGAAATTGAGAAAGAAGCCTTCCGTGTTCAGAAAATGTGAAATTTGCATACGCTTGATTGTGAGATTGTTTTGGAGTCCAGTAGAGATGCTCAGCTTACATGATTTATTCTCCTAAAGCTCAGAATCAAGTTTCTGTTAGTTGTGGGCAGTTTGGTCTGGCTCCTGCAAAAGGTAGGTCTCCCTGTCTTCCATAGGCCTTCTTGACGGCCCCGACAGAAGGAAACAGTTATCTCATGAGTGCCAAGGACTAGGGATGGGGTAGGAACTGAAATGTTTACAATTAGGTCTGCAGATGCTCAGGTTTGCCAAATTCTTGGTCTTCCTCACAAAGCAGCTCATTGCTTTCAAAACTCTTGTGAGCCTCAGTTTACCTAAACTTATAATTTTTAATGGTTCTACATGAAACACGTCTACTTTTATTAGGGAATGTGTTATATCTGCTTTGACATGGGAATGAACCTAATGGTATGGACATAATGTGAGGGATTGGCTTTCTTGGGAAAAAAAAAAAAAAACAACTTACACAGATGTGATAAACCTGGGGCTTGGTTTGAATTATTTGGACTGTGTGTATTAAACTCTCCGGTCAGTTATCCATTTGGTTTGTGTGGACAGGATCTTTGGGAGGAAGGGTGGGCACCATGATGCACAGGTGGAGGAATTCCTATTCATTATCTGTTGCATCTTGTGAAAAGGGAATGGACTACTGGAGCCTTGCTGTATTAACCTCGGAGCTCAGGAATTGCTGGTGTGATGGGGAAACCCTTTAACACCGCTCAGAGCAGCAGGGGTTGGTGGCACATGCTTGTAATCCCAGTAGTTGGGAGAGTTAGACAGGAGGATCGAAGTTTTGAGGCCAGCCTCAGCAACCTAGTGAGACCCTGTTTCAAAAAACAAAACAAGCCCGGTGTGGTGGCGCACTCTTGAATTCCCAGTACTTGGGAGGCTGAGATTCGGAGGATCCGAGTTCACAGCCAGTCTCAGTTGCTTAGTGAGGCCCTCCTCAACTTAGTGAGACCCTGTTTCAAAATAAAGAATAAAAAAATACAGCTGGGGTGTAGCTCGGAGGTAGAATGCCCCTGAGTTCAATCCTCAGTACTGCAAAACAAAACAACAACAAAGACCCCTAAAAAACCCTGTGTGTGGCGGTACATGCTTGTAATTCCAGTACTTAGGAGGCTGAGACAGGAGGATTGCAGGTTCGAGGACAGCCGCAGCAAGTAGTGAGACTCTCATCAACCTAATGATATCCTGCTTCAAAATAAAAACAAAATAGGGCTGGAGTGTAGCTTGGAGGTAGAATGCCCCTGGGTTCAAGCCCCAGTACCACAAAAACAAATAAATAAATGGCTGGGGGTGTAGTTCAGAGGTAGAATGCTCCTGAGTTCAATCTCCAGTACCAAAACAAACAAACCTATTGGGTTGCTTTTTAAATTTATTTTATTTTAGTGTGTGGAACTAGGATTGAACCCAGGGGCATTCTACTTCCAAACTACACCCCCAGCCCTATTTTTTATTCTTTAGTTTGAAACAAGGTCTCACTAAGTTGCAGGGGGCCTCACTAAGTAGCTGAGGCTGGCCTTGAACCTTTGATCCTCCTGTCTCAGCCTCCCAAGTACTTGGGATTACAAGTGTGCACCACCATGCTGGGCTTATTTTATTTATTTATTTATTTATTTATTTATTTATTTATTTATTTATTTATTTATTTTTTATCTTGAAACAGGTCTTATTAAGTTGCAGGGGGCCTCACTAAGTAGCTGAGGCAGGCTGCGGTCCATCCTCCTGTTTCAGCCTCCCAAGTACTGGGATTACAAGTGTGCACCACCACCTCGGCTTGTGTTGCTTTTCCTCACAGTAGTTTGCAGAGTTCTGAGGCCCTGTGACTTCAGGGCAAGATCCCAGGCCTCTGTCTTGGGCGTGGGCCCTGCCTACAGTGCTGACTGTTGTTGATCTGCCCCAAAGCCAGAGATGCATGCCAAAGGCTGCATTTTATTTGAACTTTCTCCCTCTGAGGTCATTGGACTTCAGGAAAAAGCACTTATTATTATTATTTTTTTCCTGGAAACTAAAGAAGCAATGGAGAGAGAAGCAAAAGTAACTGGTGAGCTCTGATTGGAGATGAAACTTCCAGGAAGGCTTGCTCTTTCTTTATTAGGGGAAATCATTTTTCTTTTTGGTACTGGGGATTGAACCCAGGGTCATTCTACCTCCGAGCTCCACCCCTAGTCCTATTTTTTATTCTTTATATTGAAACAGGGTCTCACTAAGTTGCAGAGGGCCTCACTAAGTAGCTGAGGCTGGGGATCCTCCAGTCTCAGCCTCCCAAGTACTGGGATTACCAGTGTGTGCCACCACGACTGGCAGGGGAAATTATTTTGAATGACCCCAAGTTCTGTGCCCTCATCCTTTCTGCTGCCCTCTCTGCCCCTTCCCCAGCCTGGCTGATCACCTGGAACGGTCCTTGCACAGCCTCTGGGGACTGGGGACCTTGCTGGACCAGGTGGAGGTGCGTCAGGAGGTGCACGAGGGCTCACCGTGCACCTTTTCCAGAAGTCTCTTGGGGAAATAAAAGTGGCCCCCTTGCTCCCTGCTGGATGCCCAGCAGCTCCTAGCTCTTAAGAACAAAACCCAAAGCCCTTTCTGTGCACATGATTTTGAACTAGTGAGGGACAGAAGAGGCCACCACCAACCCCACAGCTAAAGCATGACTCTCCGAGTCTTCCTGAACATTCCTTAGGCTCCTTAGGAACCAGGAGGAAACTCCACGATGGGTTCCTCCCACCACGCATTTGCTGCCTGAGATGGAAACACCAGGACCTGGGAACCTGGAACTTGCCTTGGGAAACACCCCTTCATTCGAGCCCTCCAGCCCTGGGCTGCTGCCTCCTGCCCTCCACCCTCCCTCCCAGGCCTGGCCATCAGGCTCCCTGCCCAGCACCCTGCGGACTCTTGGCAGTTGCTGATGGGCCCATACCTAGCTCAGGTCCCTCAGATTGCCTTGTGCTACTGCTCTAAAAAGGAGAAAATTAGCTAGGTGTGGTGGCACACGCTTGTAATCCTAGTACTTGAGAGGCTGAGACAGAAGGATTGCAGGTTCGAGGCCAGCCTCAGCTACTTAGGCCCTCTGCAACTTAGTAAGACCCTGTTTCAAAATAAAGAAAAAATAGGGCTGGGGGTGTAGCTCAGAGGTAGAATGCTCCTGGGTTCCATCCCCAGTACCGCAAAAAAAAAAAAAAAAAAAAAAAAAAGACAGAAAGAAAGAAAGAAAAATTAGGGCTGGGGGGTGTAGCTCAGAGGAAGAATGTCCCTGGGTTCAATCCCCAGTTCCACACAAAAATAAGTAAGTAAATAAATAAATAGGAGAAAATATCACTGTGGAAAGACCAAAGCCCGAGCTGAGTGTGGTATCACGTGACCGTAATCCCAGTCCTTAGGAGGCTGAGACAGGAGAATTGCAGGTTTGAGGCCACTCTAGCAACTTAGCGAGCCCCTCAGCAACTTAAGAAGACCCTGTTTCAATAAATAAAAATAAAAAGGGCTGGGGTACAGTGCAGAGGAAGAATGTCCTGTGTTTAATCGCCAGTATCAAAAACAAATAAGAGAGCCGGGCGTGGTGGTGCACGCTTGTAATCCCAGCATTCAGGAAGCTGAGACTGGAGGATCCAGGTTCTCGGCCAGCTTCAGCTACCTAGTGAGGCACTCCACAACTTAGTGAGACCCTGTTTCAAAATAAATAATAAAAATAGGGCTGGGGGTGTAGCTCGGAGGTAGAATGCCCCTGAGTTCAATCCCCAGTATCACAAAAAAAAAAAAAAAAAAAAAGAAAGAAAAGGGATTGAGATTCAGAGAGGCAAAGTGATTTACCCAGTCATACAACTAGTAAAGAATACATCTCAGGATGGCCAATTAGAATTTTTTGTTTGTTAAGCCGGGCGTGGTGGCGCACGTTTGTAATCCCAGCATTCGGGAGGCTGAGACTGGAGGATCCGGGTTTGCGGCCAGCCTCAGCTACCTAGTGAGGCCCTCCGCAACTTAGTGAGACCCGGTTTCAAAATAAAGAATAAAAAATAGGGCTGAGGGTGTAGCTCAGAGGTAGACCGCCCCTGAGTTCAATCCCCAGTACCACAAAAAACAAAAAACAAAAAAAACCCAAAACAAATAAAATAAACATACTTCTGCTTATAAGTTTTCCATCTCAGGTATTTGTGTCAATGTGGTGAAATGCCAGCTAACCCAGCGCTCTGAGAAGTGGACATGCTACTGGGGGGCAAGAGGACGTTCCCATCGCAGCCTTTAATGTTCCCGCCCACCCCAGCCACTCCCCACCACAGGTTTGTCCATCAGATAAATTACATGGAGTAATTGATTTGGGGCCAGGTGAAAATCACAGGCCAGAGGGTGACATTCATTAGGTCTGCTGGTCAATGGCTGCTGAGAATCCACCCCCAGCCCTGAGACTCTCTGGTATGAGGAGGTGACAGGTCAGGAACCTGGAGGAACAAGAGCAAAGTTCAAGCTGGACATGGTGGTACACGCCTGTAATTGTGGTATTTGGGAGGCTGAGACAGGAGGATCACAGATTCGAGGTCAGTCTCAGTCAATTAGTGAGGCCCTCAACAACTTAGTGAGATCCTGTTTAAAAAAAAAAAAAAGCTGGGAGCCGGGCATGGTGGTGCACACACACACTTGTAATCCTCATACTTGGGAGGCTGAGACAGGAGGATCGCAGGTTGGCGGCCAGCTTCATCTACATAGTGAGGTCCTCTGCAGCTTAGTGAGACCCTGTTTCAAAATAAAGAATAAAAATAGGGCTGGAGATGTAGTTTGGAGGTAGAATGGCCCTGGGTTCGATCCCCAGTACCACACACACACACACAAAAAGCTGGTACTTGAGAGGCTGAGACAGGAGGATCACAGGTTTGTAGCCAGCCTCAGCTACTTAGTGAGGCCCTCCACAACTTAGTGAGACCTTGTTTCCAAATTTAAAAAAAAAAATAGGTCTAGGGGTGTGACTTGGAGCTTGGAGGTAGAATGCCCCTGGGTTCCATCCCTAGCACAACAAAACCAGACCTCAAACAGGAGTACTGGAAGCAGTTTGGGCCCCGCCCGCCAGCAGTGCTAGAGCTCTCTGCTGAGGCCTACTAGGCTGTGGGGGCCCGTGGGCCCCTGGTTTCCACTCCTCCAGCGTCTCCCGCTTAGTGAGCCGCAGGGCTGTCCTCCAGTTCTTCAAGTCAGAACCCTAGGGTGCTCTCTACCTTCCCCCCCCCGCCTCTCTCACTGGGGCTGCTTTTCTGCCCCACGGCTCGCTCACAGCTGTGGCCCTTCGGAGGCGCTTTGAGCCATTTGCAGCTGTTGGGAACCTCCACAGGTGTGGAAAGTCGCTTTTCCCTTTGGAGTTCTCCATGAACTCCATGGCTACCTGCTGCTCGGGCTGAACCATGCCCAGTCCCGATTCTGTGCAAGGAAGATGCAAAATAATGAGACATCTGTGGTCTTTCAGGATCATCAATTTTATTATAAGATTCCTCAGAAACAGAAATATATTAAGGCCAGGCGTGGTGGCGCAAGCTTGTAATCCCAGTATTCGGGAGGCTGAGACCGGAGGATCCGGGTTCGTGGCCAGCCTCAGCTACCTAGTGAGGCACTCCGCAACTTAGTGAGACTCGGTTTCAAAATAAAGAATAAAAAATAGGGCCGGGGGTGTAGCTCGGAGGTAGAATGCCCCTGAGTTCAACCCTCAGTACCACAAAAAAAAAAAAGAAAAAAGAAAAAAGAAAAAGAAATATATTAAGAACCATGTCAGCCGAGCGTGGTGGCGCACGCTTGTAATCCCAGCATTCGGGAGGCTGAGACCGGAGGATCCGGGTTCGCGGCCAGCCTCAGCTACCTAGTGAGGTACTCCGCAACTTAGTGAGACCCTGTTTCAAAATAAAGAATAAAAAATAGGGCTGGGGGTGTAGCTCGGAGGTAGAATGCCCCTGAGTTCAATCCCCAGTGCCGCAAAAAAAAAAAAAAAAAAACAAAAAACCATGTCAGGGCAGGGAGAGTTTCCCAGGAAAAAGTCTCTGAGGTTGCTCGCAGGTGGGGTACAGGGGGCCCCTCGTGTCCGGGAGGCTCCAGATGGCCGTGTGACTGCAGTGCCTGTGAAGAAGCCCCAGGCAGTTTGCACGCCCTTCCTGCAGCGGGGTCCATGCTGGGCTGGCCTGCCTGGCGATGGGCACGTGTTTGGAGGGCCCTAGTCATGGGTCTGCCTGGTGATGGGCACGTGTGCAGAGGGCCCTGGCTCATTACCTGCTAGATGTACTTGGCGATGTCTTCAATCTCAAATAGCTAGACCATTTTTGGGTGCTCTACCGCCCTCAATATGTCCATTTTGGATACAGGGAGGGAGGGGGAGCATATACCTAGCCTTAGGCGCTGCCTTCATGGCCACCACCTCGGTCCCGGTGAGGATATGGCAGGTCAGGTAGACCTGGGCAAAGGTGGCCTGCCCGATGTCCCTCAGGATCTCCTAATGGCCCTTGAGGACATCCTCACAGGCAGAGCTGGCCGAGAGGCCTGGCCTGCCCCACTACTCTCTTTCCTAGCACTGTCCATCGAAAACTCCAACAGCAGCTAATGATGCTAGCTACAAAAACAAAACAAAACACAAACAACAACAACAAAAATACAAGAAATAAATATACAGCAAAAGAACAAACCCAAACAAACAGTAACACATGCAAAAAACAACAAAGCTGAAGCCTGCTAAGTACTGGGATTAGCATGCACCACCATATTTATTATGAAAGTCCAGCAAAAGACTAGCAGGTTTCTGACCATATGGTACTTTACTAAGCATAGACAGTTTAACACAACTTATACTTGTCATGAAATGACTAGCAAGCCGGGCGAGGTGGCGCACGCTTGTAATCTCAGCATTCGGGAGGCTGAGACCGGAGGATCCGGGTTCGCGGCCAGCCTCAGCTACCTAGTGAGGCACTCCGCAACTTAGTGAGACTCGGTTTCAAAATAAAGAATAAAAAATAGGGCTGGGGGTATAGCTCGGAGGTAGAATGCCCCTGAGTTCAATTCCCAGTACCGCAAAAAAAAAAAAAAAAAAAAAAAAAAAAAA
>PVLC010017161.1:0-34219 GCA_004027655.1 Graphiurus murinus
ATTCGTGCAATATAGCATACATCTTTGTTGCGTACGGATTGTTAACAACATATTTGCACACAGTTGTCATTTGACCCTTTCCCCAATTCCCACCCCAATCCCCTCCCCTTCCCTCCCCCTCAGGTTCACTTTGGTGAGTGACCTTGATATGATTGTGTAATTACATCACGTGCTTGAGGGCGTCCCTCTGCCCCCTGCGGAGGATCCGGGTTCGCGGCCAGCCTCAGCTACCTAGTGAGGCACTCCGCAACTTACTGAGACTCGGTTTCAAAATAAAGAATAAAAAATAGGGCTGGGGGTATAGCTCGGAGGTAGAGTTCAATCCCCAGTACCGCCAAAAAAAAAAAAAAAAAGGGAGGAAATTATGACTAAGATTTAAAAATGTAAATTGGTGGTGCTCTGAAGGTTAAAGAGGTTGGTGATGGGAAGGAGCAGTGGAAGAAAATGAGAATGACTTTGGTGAGGAGGAGGGGTGCATATTCAAATAAGTCAGGGAGCAGAAGCCTCTCTGTGAAATGGGGATTGTACCGAGGGAGAAATAAAGTACGTGAAAGAGAAATAAGGTGGGGAAAAAAAGAGGTCTTTGGTAAGATTCTTTTAAAGGAAAAGAGAGAAGAAAGATGCAGAAAACACATCGACTGAGGTTCATGATGTGTCAGAGGCTTTGGCAATGTAGTTTTGTTTGATTTAAGGGGAACCAATGGATTTGCATTGTGAGAACATTAAGTAATAGTTTTGAGAAATATAGACAAAAATGCAAAAATACATAAATTTGAAATTAAAGTTTTGCTTCTTCTCATCAACTCACTCTGCCAAACTTCAATGTGATTACATTATAGAGTGTTCCTGGAAAATATCATTTTATGTAACAATATGTCTTGGGAATTTTTACATCAATAAATACCGAGATATATGACTGTTTAATTGGCGTATGGAATTTTACCATACATATAGATCTCTAGAACTTAGAATATCAGGTATTATTAATACACATATATTAGGCTCTAGTGTTTTTTCAATTTCCAATAATACGGCAATGAGTATTCTTTAATATAAATCAGTTGAATAATTTCCTTAGGATAGAGCTCTAAAATTAAAATTTCTGTAGCAAATGTACTGCATTAAATAATTGATAAATGCTAAATTTATACATCTAAAAGATATTTTAATTTAGTGTCAGCATTAGCATTTCTCACTGTGAATGCTTATTTCCTCTCAGCCTTGCCAACACTGAATATTTTCTTCTTTTTTTTTTTTTTACATACTGGGGATTGATCTCAGGGGCATTCTACCTCCGAGCTATACCCCCAGCCCTATTTTTTATTCTTTATTTTGAAACCGAGTCTCACTAAGTTGAGGTGTGCCTCACTAGGTAGCTGAGGCTGGCCGCGAACCCGGATCCTCTGGTCTCAGCCTCCCGAATGCTGGGATTACAAGCATGTGCCACCACGCCCGGCTGAATATTTTCAATTTACTTTTTCTAATTTATGTGAAAATTATACTGCCATATTTTAGTTTATAATTCCCTGATTCAGTATATATGTTATATATACTGAATAATATATTATTTATATATAATTATAATAATATATTATATATTATTTATATGTATATATATACTGAATAATATAATAATATAATTATATATATATTATTTTTTGTGATACTGGGGATTGAACCTAGAGACATTCTACCTTAGGGTTATACCCCCACCCACAGCCCTATTTTATTTTTTATTTTGAATCAGGGTCTTGCTAGGTTGAGAGTCTCACTAAGTTGTTGAGGCTGGCTTCAAACTGCCATACTCCTCCCAAGAACGGGATTACAGATTACACAGGTGTACACCACCATGCCTGGCTGCTGCTCCTCCTCCTCCTCCTCCTCCTCCTCCTCCTCCTCCTTCTTTTTCTTTATTTGTGTAGTACTGGGGATTGAACCCAGAAGCAATCTACCTCTGAGATACACCCCCAGTCTTATTTTGTTTTTTATTTTGATTCAGGGTCTCACTAAGTTGTAGAGGGCCTCACTAAATTGCTGAGGCTGTCCTTGAACTAGTAATCTTCCTTTCTCAGTCTCCCATGTACTGATATTACAAGTGTGTACCACCAGGCCTGGGTGCCTTGCTTCTTTTATTTGATTAATAGCCATTTATAATTTCAGCAAATTAAATGTTCAGCTAATTTTCTTCTCAAACTTCTGTTGTTCTCTAGTTGAAGTTTAAAATTCTTCATATGATCTGTATATTAATATTGCAACAAGACTTTTTCTTCTCTCTATCCCTTATATTTAACATTGTGTTACATGGAATTTTAAATTTTATCTGTCAAAATTATCAATTTTTTATGGCTTTTGGGTTTTGTGTCTTGCTCATACAAACATCTCTCTTTTGAAATTATAACAAATTCACACTCTTGTTTATTACTTAAGATTTACCAGTAAGTTCCAAAATTGATTTGCTCAAGGAAACACTTAAGATCTCCTCGATCTAAAATATTTTGAATGTGCTTACATGGTGTAGCTTGCTCCTTGGTAGAACTGGCTTCCCTAGACCTGGTGTCCATGAGGAACGTAACCTAGTTATTCTTTTTGTCTTGAGTAGATCGGCATTCCACCCTGATCCCTTGGGTCTTCGCTCTGGTTTCCATCTTGCTCCTCAGTGCCTGTTTTATTGCAAGTTGCTTGGGTAAGTTATTAGCTAAAGTGGAACTCTGCCTGAATTATTTTTGCAAACAACTTTCATAAAGTTGCTTCAAGCCTAGTGCTGTATTGATCCTTCCCCCCGCACACACACACATCAATGTAGACTGTGTTCAGTGTCTTCAATTTAAAATTCAGAGATGCAAGCCGGGCGTGGTGGCGCACGCTTGTAATCCCAGCATTCGGTAGGCTGAGACCGGAGGATCCGGGTTCGCGGCCAGCCTCAGCTACCTAGTGAGGCACTCCGCAACTTAGTGAGACTCGGTTTCAAAATAAAGAATAAAAAATAGGGCTGGGGGTGTAGCTCGGAGGTAGAATGCCCCTGAGTTCAATCCCTAGTGCAAAAAAAAAAAAAAAAAAAAAAAAAAAAAAAAAAAAAAAAAAAAAAAAAAAAAAAAAAAAAAAAAAAAAAAAAAATTCAGAGATGCAGACTTGACCCTTCATTCTTTGATGATGCTGCCTGAGTCAGAGAATGAAAGACCATTTTATGTGCTAGTAATAATTGGTGAAGATACTAAATTATCTCCCAGTTTGGACTGAGATTACAAAGGGGTGCGTCACACGAGTAGAAAGTGAACAGCAATAAAACACTTTTCAGAGATACTGGCTTTGAAAAGAAGTTGGAAGACTGTTTCTTTCTTTCTTCTTCTTTCTTTCTTTTTTATTTTCTCTTTTCTTTCCTTCTTTCCTAATTTGCTTGCTTTCTTTTTAAAAAACAGTTTACTGAGGCATGATTGACATATAGAAAGCTGTAAATATTTAACACATACATCTCAACTTTGGGCATAAGTGGCCCTTCAAGACGCTGTCAGCACCTTCACAGCCATAAGAAGACTTGCTTTTTCTGATATCAAGACCTCAAACAGAGCCAGACGTGGTGGCACATACCTATAATCCCAGTGCATGGGAATCTGAGATAGGAGGATCACATGTTTGAGGACAGCTTCAGCAGCAGTGTAGTCAGTCTCAGGAACTTAGTGAGACCCTGTTTCAAAACAAAATGATAATAACAAAAGGGCTGGGGGTGTAGTACAGAAGTAAAATCCCCTGGGTTCAATCCCCAGTACTAGACACACACACACACACACACACACACACACACACACACACCCCTAAAATAAAATGATAATAATTGAAGTAATATTGTATAGGTGCAACACTAATTCCAAGACTGGAAGAAAGAATGGAGAGCTTAGTTACAGACCCCACATACATAAACTCCTTACATAAAAGCATAAAAGCAGAAGGGCATAGTTACGAGAAGCGAGAAGAGGACTGTTTTTTCAATTAATGTTGTAGAGCCCGCTGATGATCTGTACTTAAGTAATTAAACTGGGTGCCTGTATCATACCATGTAAAATCACTAACCCAAGGGGGATTATTGGCTGAAGTGGGAAAAGTGAATCACTTCAGTTTTAAAAAGATAAATGGAGAGTATTTCCATGATCTTGATCAGGGAATGATTTCTTTTTTTTTTTTTTTGCGGTACTGGGGATTGAACTCAGGGGCATTCTACCTCCGAGCTATACCCCCAGCCCTATTTTTTTTATTTTGTATTTTGAAACCGAGTCTCACTAAGTTGTGGAGGGCCTCACTAGGTAGCTGAGGCTGGCCGCGAACCCTGGATCCTCCGGTCTCAGCCTCCCGAATGCTGGGATTACAAGCGTGCGCCACCACGCCCGGCCTAGGGAATGATTTCTTAAACAATTCACGGAAAGTGCTAGAAAATAAAATATTGAGAAATTATATTACATTAAGAGTTGCTATAAACAAGATACTATACTGAAAACATAAAATCATAGAAGAAAATATTTGTAGTGTGTATAACTAATAAAGGATCACTGTGCGGAATTTACAAAAATTTTTCAGGCCAGTAAGAAAAGAGTCCACAGCACCATAGCAAAATGCATTGGATGGTGTTAAGTAGACGCTATAGAAAAGAGAAAAGCCAGCATTTGGGAGGCTGAGACCGGAGGATCTGGGTTTGCGGGCCAGCCTCAGCTACCTAGTGAGGCTCTCCACAACTTAGTGAGACCCTGTTTCAAAATAAAGAATAAAAAATAGGGCTGGGGGTATAACTCAGAGGTAAAATGCCCCTGAGTACAATCCCCAGTACCGCAAAAAAATAAAAATAAAAAAGTAATAAAATGTTTGCTAAATTGTACATTTATGCTTTTACTCTTCTTTACATCTGGTTATACATCGAAGTAAGTATGTTAATAAATATTAATAAAATGATAAAGCTCATAAAACATTGTAGAAATATCCCAATGGTCATCAAAAATATCCTTTTAACACAAGTTCTGATAGAAAAATATACTTAAAATTATATGCACCTAAAAGCTTATAAAGCACAAAATGGACAATATGAAAATAAAAGCAATAATTTTCAACAATTTACTTGGAGCGAGAACAAAGGAACTGTATAAGAAGAAAAGAGAATGTAGAGACTTTATTAAGTTAGAGAAAATTTAGTGATACTGAACCTCATTTCCCCTAATTAAGCAGTTAGCTAGGGAAAGGAAACTAACCTTTCTTTCCTCTCTAACAGTAACTCATCATAGCTCCCTACGCTGTAAGGGAGATACACAAATGTTCTCGTTACCAGAACACCATATGAAGCTAACATGCATCAGAGAAGAATCAGAACGGAAAGGTACAGATAACAGAGAGCGTAAGAGAATCTGTTTTCGTTTCCACTCAAATCCATAATTTGGTCTTTTTTAGAATTGTGTCAGTGCAATACAATTACACATCACAGTGAAATTCAAAGTGGTACATTTCTCTTCACACAGGGAATCTCTTAGTGTGTTTCCTTTCACAATCCATCCCACTGTCCCGTCTCCCTCCCCATGCACGCTGATGAGATTGGCGGTGGCACCTTCACATGTGGACCTTACACCATCTGGTCTGTTTCCTTCCTCAAGCCTCCTTTTCCTTCTCCCCGCATCCCTCCCTGACTCCCACTAGTCTACTCATCCTTTTCATTTTCATGAAATCCCTTTTTTTTCCTTCCTTCCTTCCTTCCTTCCTTCCTTCCTTCCTTCCTTCCTTCCTTCCTTCCTTCCTTCCTTCCTTCCTTCCTTCCCTCCCTCCCTCCCTCCTTCCTCTCCTCCTCCTCCTCCTCCTCCTCCTCCTCCTCCTCCTCCTCCTCCTTCTCCTCCTTCTCTCTCTAGCCTCCACATATGAAAGAAAACATATGACTCTTGACTTTCTGAGACTGGCTAATCTCATTTAGCTTAATTTGATTTAAAGAATATCACTAGTAAATGAAGAAGGAGTAAAGTAGCATAAAATAGGAAGTAGTCGAAGCGTTACATTATTTGTCATGAAAGAAATGCTTTTTTGGTAACTCACTTCCTTTTCAATTTTCACCTGAGGGGGTTCCTGGAGTTGCTGTCCTGTTGGCTGGAGAGGTTTCCAGTCCAGCTGCTATCTTCCTCTTAATGACAACAAGACGTGGGCTGAGAGTGAACGGAACTGTTCAGGAATGGGAGCCCACCTAGCCTCCATCAGCACAGAAGCTGAGCAGGTGTGTTGGAAGATGCCAACAGCTTCTTTGGTGCTGTGAGTCTCTGCAGAGAAAGAATTTTTCTCTGTGCCTTTGCTTCATCTATTGCATCCTCTTTTTCCTCTTTCATTTATGCTTGCCTGCCCTCCTTTCTTCCTTGCTTCCTCTGTCTTTTCTTTCTCCTTCCTTCTTTCTTTCCTTCCTTTCTCAATGCATGTTTTCATGACAGAAAATCACACTCCACATCACACTATGACATACTATTTCTATGATAATAGAAACATACATACATGTAGAATTATGAAGTAAAATATAACAACCTTTCCAAAAGCATAAGTGCTCAGCATGTTAGAAAACTGGTCATTTTTCTTTCTATGTCCAACTTCTGGCCTTTTCAGATTTTATTCAAATGTTATCTCTTCCAGAAAGGTACCTTGTAGGTAGTATTGTAGCTTTTTGCACAGGGAGATCATGGTATTTCTTCTAATGTTCTCCAATTGTCTGTTTGCTACACCATCTCTTCTCTTGACTCTTACTTGGTAGAGAACTGAGGCCATTATTTACCCATTTGTGCATCTCCAGTGCCCTGTGGAGAGAAGGGCAGGCACACTGGATAGAACCTGATTTATATGGTGACCATGTGAGTATATGATGGTTAATCAGAACTGGAAGAGATTTTCAAAATAAAGTAGATGAAAAATAGTTCAGATAGATGCCTCTAATTACAAATAAAGAAGTCTTAGGATAAATTCAATTTTTCAAAAGCTGTAACTTATCTCCTATGTAATACATTTTTGAATATGTAACATGACTCAGATTCTCCTATTTTCCTGGTAAAGAGAGTTCTCTTGGGGATTTTGTCTCCCTGACTTTGCCATCTATGACTCTTTATATCAAATGAAATTTAAGGAAATACACAAGAATGTGATTTACAAAAACAAGATCCCTGAGAAAATACAATCCTATTAATCATGTGTTAAGAGGATTGTAAGAATGACCTCAGTTAATCTTCACAGTAACTCTGCAAAGTAGTGAAGTAGTCCCTTTTTGAGCTGATGGGATTCAAGAATGAGATTAAAGCACCTACTAACATTATAAGAAGGGCCTGAAAACACTCCTGAGGCATAAACTTTGTGTTTCCCAAATAATCTGTTTGACTTCTTTCCCCTCTTCTCAACATAACCACCATCAATTCAGTTTAAATATATTTATAAACTTCATGTTTTGTATGCAGAACTTTACGACCAGATTTTTGGATAAAAGATTCTCGTATTTCCTGGGACTTACAGATGAGAACACAGAAGGTCATTGGCACTGGGTGGACCAGATGCCCTTTAACCCCCACATGGCGTGAGTATATTGATTGGGGTTAAGGGCATTTGTAGGCGAATGTGAGAAGAGGTAGCAAGAATTCATTTTAGGGTGGAATACACAACTGTAAAAGTGTTTGCTGAGACTAGAGCACTGTGGGTTGAGTAGACTCGATGTGCTATTTCCCAGCTGTAGAACCATCCTAGGACTCCAGTGAAATTTTCTATATCCTTATTTGTACAATGTTGGTGGAGGAATTGGTAGTAGGGGAATGATGTAAAAAATGTTGTTAATCTTGACTTTTTCATGAACAGTGTAAGTGATAAAATTATTTTTGAAATAGTACAACCTACCAGGGTACTGTGGAACATGCCTGTAATCCTAGTAGTTGGGAGGCTGACAGGAAGATCTTAGGTTTAAGGTCAGACTCAGCAATTTAGTGAAACCCTGTTTTAAAAGGTGAAATGCCCTTGGGTTCAATCCCCAGTACCAAAAAAAGTTATAACCTTATAATTTTCTTCTTTGAGAGCAACATTGCCTAATATAAAACAAAACCATAAATGTTAAAATTTCCTTCCTTCCTTTTCTCTCCTTCCCTTCCTTCTTTTCTTCCTTCTCCTTCTTTCCTTCCTCCTCCATCTTTCTTTCTTTCTTTCTTTCTTTCTTTCTTTCTTTCTTTCTTTCTTTCTTTCTCTCTCTCTCTCTCTCTCTCTCTCTCTCTCTCTCTCTCTCTCTCTCTCTCTCTCTCTCTCTCTCTCTCTCCTACTGGGGATTGATTCTACTTCTAAGCTACACCCTCAGACCTATTTTGTTTTGTAATTTTGAAACAGGGTCTTACTAATTTGCCAAGGACCTCGCCAAGTTGCTGAGGCTGGCCTCAAACCTATCATCCTCCTGTCTCAGCACCCTAAGTACAGGGATTATGGGCATGCACCACTTCTTCTGGATCAGCTTAAATTTTTCTAGTAGCCACATCTATGAAGAAAAAAAGGTGAGCCAGGCATAGTGGCACATGCTTGTAATCCCAGTATTCAGGAGGCTGAGAGATAGAAGAGTTAAAGGTTTGAAGTCAGCTTCAGCATGAGGGAGACCCTCAGTGATTTAGCAAGACCCTGTTTTTAAATAAAAAATAAAAGGGTTGGGGGTATAGCTTGGAGGTGGCATGCCACTTGGTTCAGTTTCCAGTTTCACAAAGAACAAAAACAAACAAACAAAAAATGGGTGAAATTTATTTTAATAATGTATTAAAATTATTTTTATTAACCCAGAACATCCAAATCTTATTTCAACATGTAATCAATATAAACTTAACACTGAGATTTTTTATATTCTTTTTTGGTACTAAGTCTTCAAAATATACAATGCACTTAACACTTTAACATATCTCCATATGGAGAAACCACATTTTATGTGTGCAGCAGCTGCATGTGGAGAGTGACTTTTGTACTGCACAGTGCAGTTGTGAAATGCTGTTGGGATTTTCACCTTCTAAAACCATGAACTAAATAAACTTTTATTTATAAGTTATTCACCCTTGATTGTTTCATTGTAATAATGGCAACGAAGCTTGGACAGTGAGTGGTAGGGGCATTTTCTCTGAATTGTCCCCTGATATCTAATTTGTATATCTATATATCATCCTAATCAGCATATATTTTTTTCCTTCAGATTCTGGCATGAGAATGAACCTAACAACTTTCAAGAAGAAAACTGTGTTGTCCTTGTTAATGTCCAAAATAAATGGGCCTGGAATGATTTTCCTTGTAACTTTGAAACAAGGAGGATTTGTAAGATACCTGGATTAGCACTGAACTAGAAACCTATAGAGTTGTCCTTGTGGCAGAGACAGAAAAGAAGAACCATTAGACTAGGGAAGAATGTAAAGCATCATTCAAGTAGAGAAAACATACTGCTTCTTAGAGATGTTCTCGTTTATTTTTGTTGAGAGAGAGAGAGAGAGACAGAGAGAGAGACAGAGAGAGAGACAGAGAGAGAGACAGAGAGAATGAATAAGATAATGTGGTTTTGTATGATATTTCAAAGTATTTGGTTTTTGTTAGTAGGTATTGATTACATATCTAACCAAATGCCTTGGATCTTCCAAGCTTTGTGCCACTTTTTTCTTGCTAAAATTTTTAGCTATTAAAAGTCAAAGGTAGGAGCCGGGCGTGGTGGCACACGCTTGTAATCCCAGCATTCGGGAGGCTGAGACCGGAGGATCCGGATACGAGGCCAGCCTCAGCTACCTAGTGAGGCACTCTGCAATTTAAGGAGACTCGGTTTCAAAATAAAGAATAAAAAATAGGGCTGGGGGTATAGCTCGAAGGTAGAATGCCCCTGAGTTCAACCCCCAGTACCGCAAAAAAAAAAAAAAAAAAAAAAAGTCAAAGGTAGGATACTCTGGTAATAGCAAATCATTTTTCTTAACCCAAATGTCACAGATTTTAAAGTCTTTAAATGACATTTTTTATTATTTGGTACTCCACTGTATGAGTGAATCTTTCTGGAATACTTCTAACATGGTGCTGCACAGGGAGAAAAAAGTGCACAACCTGATTTACTTCCTACACTACTCTAAGTGTTTTTTCAGGGTAGGGAGTGTCAGGTTGACTTAATTTCTTTTTTAGTGGAAAAGTCCATTATAGCTCTCTTGAACCACACTCCTGCAATTCTGTATCTGAGAAAATGAAATCCTGGGGAAGCTAAAGAGCTAGCCTTTACATTGCTTATTTGTGACAACCAGGGGTAAAGCTCAGATCTACCCTTAACTAGAGATGAAATGCACCCTTTTGCAATCATAGGAAAGCTATTGAAGAACATTTGTAAAATGGCCCCATCCAACTTCAACCAAAAATGGTGGTCTGTCTTAAAAACAATTTTGGGGGGGTACTTAATACCTCTGAATTACACCCCAGCCTTTTTTAAATTTTGAAACACAGTCTTGCTATATTGCTAAGGGTCTTAGTTGTTGAGGGTCTTACTAAGTTGCTGAGGCTGGCCTAGAAAGTGCAATCCTCTTGTCTCAGCTTCCAAAGCACTGGGACTATAGGTGTATGCTGCTATTCCAGGCTTCTTTCTCAAAAAAAAATTTTTTAAATTGTAATAATTCATGCATTGTAAGCATACATCTTTGTTAATGACATATTTGCACACATTTCTCATTTGACCCCTTCCCAATTCCCACCCCGCTCCCTTACCCTCCCTCCCTCTCAGGTTCATTTTAAAATTTTCTGGATCTAAGATGAAAAAATTTCAAGCAACAACTTTTTTTTTTTTGTGGTACTGGGGATGGAACCCAGGGGCATTATACCTCTGAGCTACACCCCCAGCCCTATTTTTTTATTCTTTATTTTGAATCAGGGTCTCACTAAGTTGTGGAGGGCCTCACTAAGCAGCTTAGGCTGGCCAAGAAACCCCGATCCTCCTATCTCAGCCTCCCAAGTACTGGGATTACAAGTGTGAGCCACCATGCCCGGCTTCAAGCAACAACTTTTAAGCCTATCTCATCTACTACTATTTTAAAAAGCAGTATTTATTTTGTAAATTAGGGTTTGCAAAAGAGTTATTGATTTTCTAGGTTTGTGATGTGGGTGTTTGATTGTATATGGTGATGCGTGTGCGTGCACATATACATGCGTGGATATTTAAAGCTGAATGGTGCCAAGTAACTTTAATTGTATTTGCCATAATTGCTAAATTACATACTGTAAAACCTGCTGAGGCAACTTCATATAATTGCTACTTGGTTTTGTATATCCAAAACTATTCATTTTAAATTTATATAAACCTGTATTTAGGTAGAGATTTGTTTGTCAATAAAATGTGATATGTTTGTGATTTCCTTTATCTGTGTTTGCATCTGAGTAATCTGTTTCTCCAAGTGTCAATCTTCCCATCACCTTCACCTGCTGTCTCTCTCACCTGGGCTCATGCAATGGCCTTTGGATTGCTCTCTATGTCTCCTCCTTTGGTCCCTTTCAGTGACTCTTCAACTCCCCTGAGACTTCTCCTTCTAAATGAACAGTGTTTCATTATACTGCTGTATCACATTAAACAACCTTAAGATTGCAAAATAGGGAGTGGGGCTGGAATTGGGGAAGGGTTAAATGAGAAATGAGTGCATGTATACCTTTATCAGCTTGTACCTAACAAAGATGTATGATTACAATGCACCAATTAAAAATTTTCCTTTATATGATAAAAATCAATAAGATAATGGCTCTGAAACAAATCACAGAGTAATCTTAGTTCACATCAGGAAAGGAAGGCAGTGTTCCAAGAACTGTCTTTTCCTCAGAAGTATATGGCACTGACAGAATGCATTTGAATGTATTGAAAGTTGATTCAGGAGAGTTAGGAGGTAAATTATATCTTTACATAGAAAACTAGGCAAATATGAAAAATTATGTCAATATTAACCGCAATGAAAAAAATGTGCTTATGAATACATATAATACTTTACATATAATAATACTATATAATAGCATATGACTTAGCTGTGAATAGTATTTGTACTTTCAAAATATGTAAGTGTTGAGTATCTAACTTAAAGTATAAATTTAAAAATAAATGATCATATAGTGATAGCAGGAGGCTATGCATTGTTCCTATGAGAGGCGAGGAGGCATATTCTTGTTTTTAGTAGCGTGGAGTGAATAGAAATTCTCTAAAATTTAAAAACTCAAAGAGTAGTAGTATAAACTATATTTATTTATTTATTTATTTTGCGGTACTGGGGATTGAACTCAGGGGCATTCTACCTCCAAGTTATACCCCCAGCCCAACTTTTTTTTATTGTTTTATTTTGAAACCGAGTCTAAGTTGCGGAGGGCCTCACTAGGTAGCTGAGGCTGGTCTCGAACCTGGATCCTCCGGTCTCAGCCTCTGGGATTACAAGCATGCGCCACCATGCCCGGCTTACAAACTATATTTAGAAATGATTAAAAATAAAAACATGAAATTCAGTAGATGAAGAAACACAGAGTTGAAGGTTGTTGCTTCGTGGGAATCAGAATTCAGCAGAAAATGGATATTTATGACTATAACTATCAGAGTAGCATTTGGCCTTTTAAACTGGGTACTGGTATGTACCTCACTTGCAGATCTAATCATGAAATTAGTTGCAGCAATATTTATGTGTTTATTTTATGGTACTAGGGATTGTACCCTGGGCTTTGTACATGCTAGTCCAGAGCTGTACCACTGAGATATGCCTCCAGAAATCACTTCAGTACTTAAAAAGACATGCTTGAACATTGTCACGGTCCTTTTCTTGTGCAATAACAAAGAATTCAAGGCTTAGTAACATATTAGTGAAAGAGGTTTACTTGGCTCTCAGTCTTGGAGACTGGATCAGCAGGTCTCATTAGTTCAGTCTATGGCGAGGGCCTGGCTCCATCACAGTGGAGTGGATGACATCATGGTGGAAGGCCATGTAAGAGGATGTGAGAGTTTGGATTTAGAATGACCCTCTAGCCCTCACAGGAACAAGGTAGCAATGTTGGAAGCAGGGTTGAAGTTGTGGCCCCGGGGACTATATATGGTTCTGCCCTCCTCCTCCTTAATCTCTCTCTCACTCTCTCTCTCTCCTTCCAGCTTCCACAACATGATCAGAGCTTTTGTGCTCTCTCTCAGATTCCCACCACCATGCACAGAGCTTCAGACCCTGACCTCATATGTACTGAACACAGAATCCCTAAAGAACAGTGAGAAAATAAATCTTTACTTTAGGTTGTGTGATCAGTCATTGTGAATTACATCAATGAAAATGTTGACTGACACAGAAATTGGTACCAGAGAAGTGAGGTCACTGTTAGATCCAAGTCTGACTATGTGTTTTTGGAAATGGTTTGTGAGAGGAAGTTGTAATGGCCAAAATGTGAGTAGAAAGGAGATTTTGGAGGGCAGAGAGTATTTCATAGAAAATGGAGTAGAGGTCACCACCTGTTACTTTCTGGCAAAGAACGTTTCAGCATTTTGTTCATGTCCTGAAACTTTGTGTGAGGCCAAATTTAAAGATTATGAACTGAATAAACTGGTGGAGGACATCTTAAAACAGCAGTGTCCAAACTGTGTTATAAAGTTGATGTCCAAGTTTAGTGAATGTATATCAAATTTCAAGGTGGAAAGCAAAGCAGAGAGACCTTATGGACTTGTAGTTTGGCCAGAAAGGCATGTGCAAAATTGGAGTCCAGAGAGATGATGTTGTGGAAGAAAGTAAGATGTATGACAGGAAAGAGGAAGAGGTGTCTATGATGGAGACAAGGCCAGTGGTGTCCCAGATGGAGGTGGGGTCAACTGTAGCCTGGATAGAAGCAGGCCATGTGGCCAGATTGAAAAAGGTCCAGCAGCTATGATAAAAGAAAATATGACTACCTTTCCTACCGGTGGTCAATTTGAGTGCTCATATGATGTTGGCTTTGCTAAAAAAAAGAAAAAAAAGGATCATAGAGTCTTTTCCCAGATTTCAAAAGAAATACTGGGAAGGCATGAAAAATGTGGCAGGGTCAATATCTCTGCAAGCAGGTCCAAATGTAGCAATTTGTCAAGTTTTGAGGGTGAAGCCAAGGATGCAAGAAAACCCCCAAGGTTTAGAAATGCTAGAAATGTGGAACGACTGCTAGGAAAGGCTGCAAGCTACAAGGCATGGAGCCAGGCTAGAGAAGCGAGTATGCCACCCTTTGCAATCAACCATGCCATAGGGGTAGGGCTGCCAAGGACCCCTGGAGACCACATCACACCAACATGTGACCCAGATGCCATAGTGGAGATGCAGGACTAAGTGCTTTCCCTGCTGGATTTTGATACAGTTTTAGTCCCATTTCTTCTTTATATGGTTCTATTTCTCCCTTTTGGAATGCAAATGTTTATGTCATTGTACATTGGAGGTATATAAATTGTTTTTGTTGTTGTTTTCACAGGGGCTCACAGCCAAGGGTTTAACTTGAGTCAGAGGAGACTATGGACTTTGGACTTTTGAGCAATACTAAACCTTTAAGAATTTAGATCTTTTGGAGATGTACTAAATACTAAATTTATTTTGTATTGTGAGGTGTCTGTGAAGTCCAGGGGGCCAGGGGCAGAGTGTGATGGTTTGGATTTAAAATGTCCCCCTAGTCCTTATGGAAACATGGTAACAATGTTGGAAACAGGACTTGGTTTCTAACAAGGAGATGCCTGGGGGTGTGGCCTTGGGATTATATATGGTTCTCTCCTCCCTCTGCTCTTTCTATTTCCAGTCTCCACAATATGAGAGACTCTCTCTCTCTCTCTCTCTCTCTCTCTCTCTCTCTGCAGAGAGGTCCTGTGGCCAGAAAGTTCACTCTGGGTTTCTGAGCAGGAATGTTTCATGACTTGAAGAAACTTTGTACTCACCATACAGGAGAAAATTTGAAGTGATATATATTTGGATATGAGATTTTAAAAAAAGTATAAAAGGGAAGACAAGTCAAGTGTGGTGGTACACATTTGTAATCTCAGTACTTAGGAGGCTGACACAGGAGGGTTCACAGTTAGCAGTGAACAATAAATTAGTGAGACCCTGGCCGATGTGGCTTAGTGGTAGAATGCTTCTGGAGTGCCCCTGGGTCCCATGTCCAGTACCACAGAGAGAGAATGAGAGAGAGAGTGACAGAGAGAGAGAGAGAGAGAGAGAGAGAGAGAGAGAGAGAGAGAGAAGAAGAAGAAGAAGAAGAAGAAGAAGAAGAAGAAGAAGAAGAAGAAGCTGCTTTCAGGAGCTATAAATAAGAGGTCAATCAGTTGATCATTCAGTGACTTTCAAAATCTTCTTTGCTGGATTCTTTTCTTGTTATCTGTTCTTTTCCTTTCATATAGTCACTCATAAATAAGAAAAATGTATAAAAACATAGTTTCTTTTCTCTCATGATATTTTCTAGTGAATTGCTTTGTAAATTCTGAGAGGAGAACTTAGATTAATGTAGAGAAAAAAATCACTTCCATTGACATATTGAATTAAAAGACTAAAAATGACTTCTTTTTATTTATATACAAGTAACAAATATTTATGGAGTCCTTAGATGTGCAATGAACATGACTTCAGGTCTTAGATTTTTTTTAGTCCAAAATATTTATTTCTGGCATTTCACAGATCCTAAACATATTGAAGAAACAGGCTACATCATTCCAATTTTGCCTTGGATTTGAAGAGTCTCTTATAGTGGCACAGTCCTCCAGGGTAACCTTGTTATTGGGCTCCCCTGCATCCCAGAAGCTGAAGAAAAAAGAGATGAGATCTTAAATCCCAGCAAGAAGAGATAAAGTTACATAATTAATGAGGCAAATTATATTTGTGTTACTTAGTTTCACAAGTTTGTGAGGTAGGAATTATAATCTTCATTTCATTTTTGAAGAAAAGGATTATCAGAAATGCTAGACCATTTGTGTAAATCATAGCATGTGGGCTTTAGAGTTGAAGTGGATCTTTCTGACATTTATACTGTCAAGCTCTTTCATGGATTCTGACCCAAAGTGAGAAGTTATGGGGTTTTTTTGATAAGCTGCTAGATTTTCCTTTGCACTCCTATTTCAGGTCCCACTTGGTTCTCTTTATTCTGCAGAGTGTGTACTGACTTAGGTGCATCCTTTAATCTTACAGAGCTTGCATGAAGCAACTTCTTGAGAGAACATGGGCCTCTTGAATATACTCTTAGAACTGCTGCTTATTGGTTGTACAAGTCATTTAAACCTTGACCTTTGACTTCCTCAAAAGCTAAATGAAGGTTCATATCACTGATGCATCTCAGGAACAGGTAATTTTGGTAAAACAAAATAATAAAAAAAGAGAAAAATGTTTTGAAAAAAAAGTTTTGAATATTCTAAAGTGTTGTGTTATGATGATGTAAAGTCATAATCAAGGAGAAAAAGGAAGTTATGAAGGGCTACCACTTTCACATCATCAGAATCTGCTGTATTTACCAAATTACTATTTTTCTCATTTACTGTGGTTTTGGGTCAAAAGACTTACTTGTACTTTTTCATCAGCTCTCTCTCTCTCTCTCTCTCTCTCTCTCTCTCTCTCTCATAACACAAGGAAGTTCTGATAATATCCCTCAATAGAGGTCTAAAGTTAGGATTGCAGGTAATGTGAAAATTTTCCTACAGGAAGATACTTACCTCAGATTCTCTGTGAAAGGTGTGCCATCTATCCATTGCCAATCCCCCTCAACCACCTGGTCTGACAGTCCAATATAAAACTCTCTCCCTCTAGGTTTTGCATGGTAAAGAAATTCCTATAGAAAAAAATACACAACCAAAAAAGAGGAAATCAAGTATTTTGGTTTTGAAAAGATGTTGATAGTAATTGCAACTAAATGAGGCATAGTAGGATCTAGACTAGACATTATGGATAAATGAGCTTAAATTTGGAAGATCATCAAAGATTATCTGCTATTTTTACAGTGCAGAACTAAATTAAAAATAACCTTGAACATAGGAGATGCTCAATAATTAATTCAGAACTTATTGTTATTGGTAGCCAAATCTATTGTATGTATCCAACACAAAGCGTTCTTAACCACAGCTTAAACATAAAAGGACGGTAGCTACCCATCCACTTTCATTGGATCTGTTCATAAATAAAACAGTTATTGTAACATTCACTCCCAATTTTATTTTTCTGCCCCTTGACTAAATAAAAATGGAACTCCACATGGAAATCATGTTTTGTTAGTTTCTTCTTGTAATGAAGATACATTAAAGTAAATAAAGACTTAGAGGAATAGCAGAAGCAACATACATTTCAGTACATTCATTTAACACATGGCAAATGGGGGTCAAGCACTGTGCACATGTATTAGAAAAGGGATGCACTCTGTGAAGAACATTATATCACACTGGAGGACCCTGAACTCCATTTACCTGCTCCTCTCTTGTGTTGATGACCACTAGATGGGCACCCATACGTGAGCAGTTACTTAAACTTGATATCCAGGACATGGTATTCATAGAAAAGAAATAGCAGCTAGATTCAAAATGTTTCCAGTATGCTGGACAGCAATTCTTAACTGAACCTAGAAGGAGAGAAATTTCAGTGGATGTTTCTAGTGACTTGAGAAAGAAAATAAAAAAGTTTCCTCTGATTCCATGTAGTTCAATTTTCATAGGCTTGAAATCCTTGTTCTTACCCTGCACCTTACCAAGACTCTAAATCATTCCAATGTCAATAAACATAAATAGTATTCTTATCTTTTGAACATAGTCTTTGTTTTCTAGGTGTCAGTGCCTGTAATGGTTTGGATTTAGAATTTCCCCCCAGTGCCCAAAGAAACGAGGTAGCAAGGTTAGAAGCAGAGCTGGGTTTCTAAGGTAGGGTCTCTGGAGGTGTGGCCTTGGGATTACACCAGGTTCTCTCCTCCCCTTGCTCTCTATCTATCTGCTTCCGTCTTCTGTGAGGTGAGGAGCACAGCCTGTGTGCTTTCTCTCTCTGCTTCCTGCCTCCAAGTTCTGAGATACACAGTCACTGACCTTACAAGGATTGGACACTGAATCTCCAAAAAACTGTGAGCAAGCAAATCTTTCTTCTCAGTTGTTTTGGATATAGCAATGGGAATGTTGACCAAGACAGAAAGGTACCAAAAAGTGGGGTCACTGCTATATCTATAATCTGACCTTGTGTTTTGTGAGTCTTTGTAACTGGTTTGTGAGAGGATTTTGGAAGTGCCAGGATGTTGATAGAAATGCAGATTATGAAATGCAAAGAGGATTTTACAGGAAAATGAAGTAGAAGCCACATGTGTTATAGTCTGGCAAAGAACTTATCAGCATTTGCCAGTGTCCTGAAACTTTGTGTGAGGCTGAATTTGAAGAGGATGGTGTGGTTAAAGTGGCAGAGGAAATATAAAAACTGCAAATTACTGGTGTCCATGTTCAGTGAATTGTACCCTGAATTTTAGGAGCAAAAAGCAAAGCAGAGAGACTTTACAGATGGGCATTTTGGCCAGATAGGCATGTGTAAACCTTGGGCCCAGAGGGATGGCTATGTGAAGGAAGGTAACCTGGCTGATGGGAGGTGTAGTGCTTTGATCAGAAAAAAGGAAAGAAATGCAGTCAGGAAGGTTGAAGATTTGCATAAAACTAAGGTAATGTAGTGAAGGCAGTTCATAATTATGTACACAAGAACTGTGATTTTGAATAAAGGTACCCAGATTCTTTTCCTGTGGCCTTGATTGAGGCAGGCTGAGCACTGCCCACGATGGTGATATTCTCAGCTATAGTTGGAATGAAGGTGGGCCCACCGGCTCTGATTGAAAAGGCCTCAACTATAACTATAGAAAAGGTAATGTCAGCTTTCCTGCTGGTGGTCACATAATGCTGATTTTGCTGGAATAAAGGTGTCACAGAGTCTTTTCCCCAGATTTCAAAAGAAGGCCTGGGAATTCTGGAAATGTGTGGCAGGGTCAGGACCCCTAGAAGCAGGGCAAAATGGGGCAATTCATGAATATGTGAGTGTGAATCCAAAGTTGCAAGAAAAATGACAATAATTTAGGAATGTCAGAAATGTGGAATGACTGAAGGAAAAGCTGCAAGCTGGAAGTCATGGAACCAGGCTGGAAGAAACAGTATTTCACCCATTGCTGGATCGTATTCCAGCCCAGGCCACAGGGTCAGGGCTACCAAGGTGTCATGGACTTCGCACCCCACCACTGCATTCCCTGAATGCCAACAGTGGAGCTGCAGGATCAAATGTTTGCCCTGTTGGATTTCAATATTGTTTTTTGTTTCATTCCTTCTTTCTATGGCCCTATTGCTCCCTTTTGGAATGTAAATGTTTACTCTGCGCATTGGATGCATGTGATATCCTTTTTTGCAAGTATGTATGCAATCTATTTCAGTTTTGCAATTGATGGGGAACCCCCATTGTACATTCTTAGATTGCCAAGGGCAGATAGGGCATGTTATGAATTATCTTTGGGTGACTTTTAAGTGACCACCTCTTACATTGTCTAAACAACATACTTTCAACCAAATCTCTAAATAGTGGTGGAAAGATGGCCTAGAGTTATATAATTTCAATCTTTGAAATTTATTAAAGACAAATAGCACAATCATTTTAATTTAATAGTAAATTTATTCTAGTTTAAAGAGGAATGTCCTGTAGCATTTTGCTAAGACTTAGAATAGATTGATATGTAACAGCATTTGGAGTATACTTGTTAGGTACTTCCAAATTCTTTACTCTGTACTACTCTGTACAATTTTTCCTCCATCACTTTGTCTTGGAAGCAGTGAATGACAACAAACAAACAAACAAACAAACACCACAAAAAAACTGAGAATAAGACTTTCCATTTATCCATTTATGGATTTACTGTTCAGTCATATAACTCAAATTAACTCTCAAAGTTTACTCTAATGTAGCTGAGATTTATCACACTGGCACTGATCACATTTCCAAAGCTTTCTTTCTCTATTCATACCAACACTTAGAACATAGGGAGGATTTTACATTTTGTTTTTCAAAAATAAGACCTGATCCTGTCATATCTTTTTTGTTCCAAAGTCATTCTGGAAGTCAGTAAATGTTAATCTCTTTTTCTATATTTCTGTTTTTGTGTGGTACTAGGGATTTAACCCTGGAGCATTCTACCTACAAGCTACACCCAAGTCATTTTTATAATTGTTTTTGTAAAAGGGTCTTGCCAGGTTGTTTATAATCTTCTTAAGTTGCTGAGGCTGGCTTCAAACCTATAATCCTCCTGTCTCAGCAGTGGAATTAGAAGGATGCGCCAACATGCCTGGCTAATCTACACATTTTTTGGGTGGCTATTGCAGATTAAATCCAGTGGAATTGTACCTCTGATCTACACACCCAGTCCTTTTTAGTTTGAAATAGGGTATCAATAACTTGCTGAGGGCCTTGCTAAATTGCGGAGGCAGTTCTCAAGCTAGTGATTCTCCTTTCTTAGCCATTCAAGTACTGAGATTATATGCTTGTGCCACCATGCCTGCTCAGCAAAAATTAATCTATAAATTTTGACGTTCATCTTTGGGGACTGTTTTACCTGATCCCTTTTTGTAGCATGAGAGCTCCTGGAACTTCTCAGGTGGTTGGAACTTTTTCTCATTACAGATTTGAAAGATGTTATATGTCACTGTAAGAAAAGGGGTGCAGTAAATGTTCATTATTCTCTTTTTGATAAAAAACATCCTCACTTTGGTGTTTATAACAAAAGTGCCAATCATCATCCTTCTCAGTTACTTTTCCTTCCACCTGCAGAGGCACTGGGATTCACTTCCTCAAAGATCTAAGGGAATTCACATTCCATGGTTTTCCTGATTTTTAAAGATGAATATACTTTATTTCAGTCCCAGTGAAGACAAATGCTGCATTCCTTCTTCTACCAAAGCTAATCCTTGCTACTCTTTCTTCCAATAAATATCTAATGTGTTGTGTCTCTGGTACAGTGAGTCCAAGCTCCAAGGTAGTGTCTCATGGAGAAGGTTACACAAATGATAACGGGATGAAGAAAAGGGCCCATGACCACCAATGAGATGAGAAATGTCCCTCAAGAAAAATGCAAAAGAGGTCTCTAAAATTTGGAAATAGTTCTGTACTATGTGGTCCTCCTGTCTTGAGAAATGGCCTGGATGTTAATAGGGAAAAAAGGGAAACAGACCCTTGCAGGAGAAGAGAAACCACAGGAGGCACAGAAGAGTTAACTCCTACTATTGCATTGGGGAATTTGATCAAATATGACCTTTAGAACCCACCGACACATCTGGAGATAAAACAGGCACTGAGAAGCAGGATGAAGGCCCCAGCCACAATGCATAAGGATGATTGGGAAGAGAAGCATCCTCTCTCTGTAAAAAGACAGACACAAACTCAGGCAGCCTTCCTGAGGCACGACACAAAAGGGAAATAAGAGAGTCTTACTTATTCTAACTTACTTCTTTCCACTAGCATCCCCTGTGTTGAGTAATTCCCTCACTCCAGCATGCATCAGAAAGTGGTGGGCTTGAATCGTGGATTGCTGGGCCTTACCCCAGAGCTGACTATTTGGATGGGCTTGTGTAGAACAAGCACCTTTCTAGGGGCAGTTGATGCTACCAGTCTCAGGACCAGTGGTGTAATCCATTACCAATTTTAAGATTCTCACTCAGGAACTAAGGTATATGAGCCTGCCAGGCTTTTCCCTCCCTCCCTGCTACCCTCCCTCTATTCTTCATTCCTTCCTCTTTACTTTCTTTTTCTTTGCTGAGGATTTATCCCAGGGGTGTTCTACCTCCAAGCTACAGTCCAGTCTTTAACTTTTTTTTTTTTTTTTCTGGGCGTGGTGGCATACACCTGTAAACCCATTACACGGCAGGCTGAGACAGGAGGATTGCACATTTGAAGACAGTCTCAGCAATTTGGTGAAGTCCTCAGCAACTTTAAACCTCCCTGTTAAAAAATACTTTCAAATTGTGAAGGCTTTGCTTTCTTTCTTCATCCCTTTGCCGCTCTCTCCATGCCTTTCTTATTCTCTCTTCTTTCAGTATCTCATTTTTCAAGTTCTCTATAAGTTAATCAGGTAAAACATTGGCAATCACATAATAGTTCCTCTCTCTCTTTCTCAATTCACCTTTTAACGACAAGGAAAGTGAGTTCCACAGAAGAAGAGTGACTTGTCCCAAGGGACACAGGGTATCACAGAAAGGTGGAAACAGCAGTTTGGAAGCTCTTCCTGAACAGAAATCTGCAAACTTTCCATTAGGACATAGAGTCTCCTAACCAATCTCTCTCTGTCTCTGTCTCTCTGTCTCTCTGTCTCTCTGTCTCTCTCTCTCTCTCTCTCTCTCACACACACACACACACACACACACACACACACACACACACACAATCTCTTTAAACTTCATAACTTCTCTGCATTCATTTGTACGTTTCTGTCCCACCATATTTGCCATCCCTTCCAATAAAAGGTATATGGAAGAAACCCGAGAGTTGCAAGTTTTACCTGTGCATTGTGGTGCAGATGATTTAGATAAATTCATTCTTTCTCTTTCTCACTGTCCTTTTTCCTCCCAGTCTCTCTCTTTGTAGCTTCTAGATCCAGGCGTGTATTGTTGGTAAGATTCTGAGGGAAATGAATCTTGAAAGACGAGCAGTTTATGCATTTTTAGAAAGTCCAACTGCAATAAACATAGAATATTACCTTTCTTGTGGTTGTTCATTTAAGTCAGGATTTCCTCTCTTGCGTAAAGACAAGGGAATTTACTGGGCAAGATGTTCATTCTCCTCCCTCCAGGAAACTACAATGAGGAAATGATGAAACTGTAAGGAGCAACGCAAGCGGGTTACCATAAAGAAATAAAAGGGGCCTAAAAGGGGTCATTTTCTTTATTTTCTTGTGGTGGTAGGGACTGAACCCAGGGCCTTTTGCTCCACCCTACACTGCCAGCCCTATTTTAACTTTTATTTTGAAACAGAGTCTCACTAAATTGCTGAAGGTTTTGTTAACTTGCTAAGTCTGGCCTCAAACCTGCAATCCTTCCATCTTATCCTCCCAAGTACATATAATAGGAGTGTGCTGCCACTGAGCTTGGCTAAAAATGTTTTCTTTGGGTGGATAAAATGTCTCATTTTATTCCAGACCTAACTCCTCCCCAATTTCCCCCTCACATTATGGAGCCCACCTCTGCATTCCAAGTTTCACTGTTGGTCTTTTTATCTCAAAAGGAGACTTACACTCCAAATCCAAACAGCACAGCCCAGACTGGGCATACAGTGTGTGTATTTAAGGCTTAGCAATGGCAATTACTTTTCAGTTTTCATCTTTTTTCTTCCTCTTTTCATTTGCAGCCACTGCTGCAGACTTATACCTCTTTCATCAAAGTGCCAATCACTAGATTATTTCACAGGTCCCTCTTGGCTGGACAGCCTTATGTGATATATTAGTTTGAAACTCAGCACAATTTCTTACATCCCAAAGCTTCTGAAGCCCCAGAGACTCAGCAGGCACTTTAATTCTGTTGCTCTGATCTATTTCAGAATTTCACTTCCATATTGTAGCCTACATTAGGAGGAATGGATTCAAATGGCAGAGGAAGCAACTTCAATTGGATATTAGGAGGTAATACTTCCCTGGAATGCTAGTTTGGTATGTTTTGCCTTTTTTTCTTAAAGGTAGCAGAATAAGCAAAGGCTCATACTGCCTTCAGTTGTTTAAGTTCACAGGTGTCAAGAAGCAGAAGTATGAGATAGATGATTTGGTAATCCCCACATTTGATGACTCAGATATTCCACGTTAGAAAATATTTTGGTCTCAAAGGAAATTTTGATTATTTCAATGGATTAAGGAATTTCCTCTGCATTCTTCACTTTAGATTAATATAGACTTACTCAAATTTTTAAAAAATTACATATGAAAATTGCTTTCGTTTAGATGAGTATCTCCCAAAGCTCCACATGAAAGGCTTGATTCTCATGGTGGCGGCATGGGGAGATGTTTTAGACCTTTAAGCTGTGGGGCATCTCAGTGTGGTCATGCATGCATGTAATCCCAGCATTTGAGAGGCTGAAACAAGAAGATCATGGGTTCAAGGACAGCCTGGGTAACCTTCTGAGACCCTTTTTCAAAATATAAAATAGAGTGGAGTGTAGCTCAGAAGTAGAACACCCCTGGATTCAATCCTCAGTATCACCACCACCAAAGAAAAGAAAGAAAGGGAAAACAAAGTTTGCACTGGAATGGGAAATCCTTAGGTCACTGGAAACATTTCATTAAATGGGATTATGGTAGCTCAGTCTCTCAGTCTGTCTCTGATTCCTGAGTCCTGTCATGAGGTGTCACCCTCATTTTGCCTTGGCTGAACCCCCAAGGCCACTCAATATTGGACATGAACTTCAAGAACCATGGATCAAATAAACCTCTTCTTACCTTATCTGTGACATGTGTCAAAAATTTCATTACAGTGGTAGAAGGCTAACATGTTTATGTATGATTTATACTTGAAATGTGTCTTGCTAACAATGGATTTTTATACATTTATTGGTATATTGTAATTATATATCACAGTGAGATTCAAAATTATATGAGCACATTTCCACACAGCGCTTGGTGTATTTGTCTCCCCTTCCCACCCCACAGCAAGTGACTTTGACCACTAAAAAGAGAGAAATATTCTGGTAGGTGAATTATATGGATTATTAAGTGATAAATCATTCTCATCAATCTTTTAATTATTATGGCCAACTAGAAATCATCAGTATTTACAAACATAACATTATATTAATAATTGTATTATTTTCATCAATATGCATTCAAACTTGTGACTTAAATCAATTTCCTTCAGTCTAAAGAACTTCTTTTAACATTTTTTATAAGTCAGGTTTACTGGAAAGAAATTCTCTCCAGATTTATTTGTCTGATAAAGTGTTTATTTCTTCACTTTTGAAGGGAGTTTTCGCAGAGTACAGAGGTTTAGAGTGATGGGCTTTTTCTCTCAACACTTTAAATTTCATTTCACGCTCCTCTTACTTGAATTGTTTAACGGAAAAGTCATATGTAATTTTTATATTTGCTTCTCTATAGAGAAGGTGGATTTTTCTTCCTCTAGCTTCTTTCAGAATTTCTCTTGTTCTTTTTCTTTCTTTTCTTTTCTTTTTTCTTTCTTTTTTTTTTTTTTTTTGTGGTACTGGGGATTCTGGAAATTGAACCCAGGGGCATTCTACCTCAGAGCTACACTCCCAACCCTATTTTTTATTCTTTATTTTGAAACAGGGTCTCACTAAGTTGAGGAGTGCCTCACTAGGCAGCTGAGGCTGGCTGTGAATCTGTAGTCTCCAGTCTTAGCTTCCCAAGTACTGGGATTACAAGCATGAGACACTATGCCCAGTTCTCAGAATTTATTTTTGTCTTTGATTTTTTTTTTGTAGTTATAATATACTGTGCCCAACTCTGTGAGTTCCTTGCGTGTGTGTGTGTGTCTGTGTATGTGTGTATGTGTGTGTGTGTAAATTCACCCTAGGAGAAGAGAATAAATCTGCAGATCATGAGTTCCACACCCAGACACATACAGCTTTATGAGTTACTAAAGGTGCAAGTGCTGAAATCAGAAAAGTTGCCTGTTTCTCCTGGACTATCACCAAGTAGAATTTGAACTTTCTTAATTCTAAATAAAATGATGACATACTATTTTAGATGACTTTGAGAAGTGTTTTGATTCAATGAATTTATTGTTATTTATGGATCAAAGTAAAAGAAAAAAAACCTTTCATATATAAGGACTTAAAAATATAATCACTACATTAAATATTTGAGCAAAGTATGTTCTTTTATCTGTGGAAGCTACAGAGAAAATAGAAAACAAAAGAGATTTCAGATAAATGAGGAAAGAGAGAACAGTAAAATAGTGGAAAAGGATTGGGGGAGGGAGATGAGGATGGGAAAAGAAGGGGAGTAGGGAAGAAAAGAGATTAACTAAGATTATGTTCGCATTGGAAGGTAGCACTGTCAATCTCACTAACGTACAGGGAGGGAAAGGGGAGCAGCGAGGCATGTGCATGGGAATACACCACACAATGTGAATTAATGTATCACTTTGAATTTCACTTGATGCATAATTATAATCCACCAATAAAATCATAAGAAAATAAAAACTGAACTGAGTATGGTCATGCATGCCTATAATCCCAGTATTTGGGAGTCTGAGACAGGAGGAACACAGGTTTGAGGCCAGCCTTAGCAATTCAGCAAGAACCTCAAGAACTTAGTGAGACTCTGTTTCAAAATAACAAATGAAATAGGGCTTGGGGTATAGCACAAAGGTAGAATTCCCCTGGGCTCAGTCTGCATTAACACACACACACACACACATACACACACACACACACACACACACACACACACACAGGATTTAGATCTAAATCTCTTGAAAGACATAATGAACTTTTAATTATAAGAGCATTAGAAGCAGGGAGAAAGGACATAGTCTATAAGTTTGATTTTCTGCAGTTTAGCACATTCTAGGCTGTAACTTTTTTTTTTTTGTGGTACTGGGGATTGAACTCAGGGGCATTCTACCTCCGAGCTATACCCCCAGCCCTATTTTTTGTTCTTTATTTTGAAACAGGGTCTCACTAAGTTACGGAGTGCCTCACTAGGTAGCTGAGGCTGGCCTCGAACCCAGATCCTCCGGTCTCAGCCTCCTGAATGCTGGGATTACAAGCGTGCGCCTCCACGCCCGGCTTAGGCTGTGACTTTTTAAAATTACTTTTCACTCATAAGAATGGAGCAAGGCTGTACATAATACAATTAAACTTATTTATTAGTAGATAGAGAGAAAGACAAACGGTTTGGTGTGGAATAGAATTTTAAAATACACTTCTCGATATTGCCTACCAGACATCACAAATAGTTTGTTTCTGGATAGTATATTGGAAAGTAGTTACCCCATTTATCTGTACTTACACAACATCTAAAATAAAATGTAGTTATTAAAGAAGGTAAAAACATATCATGGTATAGTCAATAATAGTTTCTATTATTGATATAAATTTGTAGCATCAATAAGAAATTTTCATGTACATTATAAATGGAATTTTCTATCCTTAAGGCGTTAAGACACGTTCAATGGAAGCAACATAAACACATACATACCATACAGTGATCAAGCACTTGAAGATTTTTTGTCTTGTCAGTAAATGATCAAAGAAATTGATTTTCTCAGAGACAACTAATTTTCATAAATTTCTTATATTTCCTCATGGATATAACCCATCCCTGTGTACAAATGTGTAAGTATAAATAGGTGTACCTTTATTTTTCTTTCTTAAAACACAGTAGTAACTTAACTTATGGTATATTGTAAATATCATTTCATATCAATACATAAAAAACTTATAATTTATTTTTATCATGGTGTCTGGTCAGCATTCTTGCAGCCATAATCTAAAGACTTGACTATGTATCTTGGAGAAAAGAAGGTTTGTTTTCTTATGGTTTGAGGATCAGTCCACGTGAGCCTGGGCACCTTGGAGAGAGAGCACATGGACTCTGCCCTTCCCAGCACAAAGTCCAAAATAGGAGAGTGTGAAGGGAGAGGAAGAACCTTTTTATAATCTCCAAGGCTGCATCCCCAGCAGGGACCACCTCCTCTACCCACACCCTACAAGTATAGGGAGTACCACCCAAGTAAATTCTTTACAATGAATTTATCCACTTCTGAGATCACAATTCTCAGCTCTAAACATTAATAAGTGAGCTCTTTAGGGGAAATCTATATCTAACTATACACGTGGTATAGTATTTTACTGTAGGGAAGGATGATCATTTATTTAAGCAATCATTCATTTATTTACCAAATACTGAACCTTTTTTTTTAAATACTACTTGGGGTTGAACATGGGGGCATTCTACTTCTGAGCTACACATCCAGCCTTATGTAACATTGCTTTATTTATTTATTTATTTTGAGACCTTTGCTTTTTTCTAATGTAGGCATTTATTGCTATCAATGTTCCTTATGCAAAGGATTTTGCTTCATCCCATAAGCTTTAGTATGTCATGGTTCCATTTTTTGCCTCAAGATATTTTTTAAAAGTTTCCCTTTTGATTTTATCTTTCATCCATTGTTTGTTCAAGAACATGTAGACTAAGTTGTTGATATTTTAACAATTTCTAGATTTCTTCTTGTTATTGATTTCTAGTTCCATACAAGGGTGGTAAGAGAACATACTTCACATTTTTTCTTTTATTGAAAGTTGGTCAAGACTTGTTTGGTAGTCTAGCATATTCAATATACTGCAACTGTCCCTGTGTATTTGAGAAGAGCATGCATTTTTTCTCCTATCGCATAGACTCTTCTGTGTATGTCTATTAGGACCAGTAGTCTAAAATATGTTTTAATTCTAATGTTTTCTTTTGACTTTTTTTCCGTATGATCTATCCACTGCTAACAGTGGTGGTATTGATGTTTTCAGCTCTTATTTTATTGCGATGCATGGAGGAATTCCAGTATAACTCAGGTAATAATGTCATTAATATTCCATGAAAGAAATATTAGCATCTTCAATATTTTACAAATGGTTCTGGGACTTAAAAGTCATCACCAATGCTAGTTATCTACCACTGCTACTATATCTACCTGCAGTCACCAAAATGATAACATTTATATTTTCAGTTTTATAATTTCATTAGAATATCTTCTAGGAAAAGTTATTCTGAAATGAAATATGCTTGTCTTTTTCCTTGAAGACTGATTATCTCAGGGTCAGTTACACCCCTTCTAGCACTGGTATGCTAGTGCAGAATTAAGATTAACTCTAGCTTTTTGTAATTCCTAGTCATTTTGCCTTCTCTTTGTCAGGTTTTGAGCTCACGAATTGAAATAAGTTTTAACATTCCTTTCTTTGTCTTACATCCTATTTCCAGGAAACAAACTCAATTTAGAAAAATTTTAGATACCTTTGTGAGACAACATAACACTTTGGAATAATGAAGCCCAATAATAACCATCGCCATCATTTAGCTGAATGCCTTGTCTCTTCGTTTTAAATTCTGAACTATTCCTTTTCCAGGAGAAGTGCAAAACTCCCAGGAAAAGGAATAGTTAATAGTTAAAAATAGGCCACTTAGATGACTGTTTTAGAATTCAGACTGATGTAATTATCTTTATGTACTGAAAACAACCTCTATCTTTGAAAATTACCAGCCACACAATAGAAGCACTCTTGTGGATTGTGGTCAAATGTCGCGCTCTGTCATTCTCTGCCACAGCATACAAGCACCTTGTCCTGAGCCATGTTCACCAGCATCAATGTAGGCTTGCTAAGTTCTCCCACTGCCCCACTTAGCCCTGTGATATTCTAGCTCTATAATGAAGGTCCATTTTGAGACAAGTGTGCAATGGTTTAGCTCTGGAAGACTCCAACAACTTCCCTGAGGGCAGGACTCCTCAAAGAGCTTAGAGTTCATGATGTTGTAAACAGTTCATTTCTCCTCTTCAATTCTTTGAATAGTTTGAGAAGACTTGCATTATTTCATCGCAAAACATTTCCTAGAATTCTACAGTAAAAAAAATCAGGTCCTGGGCTTTTCTTTGGTGGGAGAGTTTTTATTAATGACTTATTACATAGTACATTATTAGTCTGTTCAAGTTTTTCCATTTCATTGTGATTCAAATTTGGTAGGTTGTATGTGTCCAAAATTTAATTGAGTTTTTAATATTGTGTAGGACATGTTCTAATGTTATTATTTATGTGTAGTTATTGAGGTTTAATGACGTTATTTGCTAAAGGCTATCCTTTTTTCATTTTGTAGTCTTGGTACCCCTTTAGAGGTTAGTTGAATGTGTGTGAATGTGAGCTTATGTCTGGATGACTTTTATGGTAAGGAAATACCATTGTAATTATTAGAGCTTTGTACTGTTGTTTAAATGAGGAAATATGATGTTTCCAGCTTAGTTGTTCTTGTTCCAGATTGCTTTGACTGTTTGAGTTAATTTTTTTCATATGAACTTTAGGCAAATTTTTTTTTGTCTGTGTGGACAGAATTTCAATTTTGAAAGAGATTAAACTAAATCTGTACATAGCTTCAGGTGGTATGAAAAAGTACCAATATTAATTTTTTGTATTCATAAACATGGGATATATTTACATTTATTTGTGTCTTCTGTAAATATTTTTATCAATGTTTTATAAGTTTTGGTTCTTTGGATGGCTTAAATGAGATTGTTTTATTCATTTATTTCAAAATGCCTTTTTTTTACATTGAAGACTTTTGTGTGCTGTGGTAGCATTTAAAAAATTGTCTTCTTGGTACATTGCAATTATTGGTGCATTGTAGTTATACAGCATAGTGAGGTTCAAAGATATGCAATCATATATGGACACATCTCTTAATGTATTTTCCTTAGCCCCCCATCCCACTCAACAACTATGGAGATAATCTGATTATGTTTATACTTGTGTGTGCATGTATTATAATATGTTTATTGACTTGTATATGTTAAAAAAATCTTGGATTATGGGGATAAATCCCAATTGATTATGATGTATAATACTCTTAATTTGTTGTTGAATTTAGTGTTGTAGTATTGGTGGGGGATTTTGCATCTATATTTATCAGGAGTGTTCTGCATTTTTTACTTATTTTTATTAATGCATATTGATTATATGGAATAATGAGTTTGTTCTGTGTATTTACACCTTCATGTAACATACTGTGTTCTACCCATTCCCTATCTAAACTCCCCAATCATCTTCTCTAAATGTCTCCCTTGTAATTTCATGTCATCTTTCTTTTTCTAGATTCCACATATGATAAAAAGTATGTGATAATTATCTGTGTATGAGCATTTCACTTGACATGATGATCTCCAATTCCGTCCATTCCCTGCAAATGCCATGATTTTACCCTTCTGTTTTGCAGAATAATGCCTCAATGTGTGTATATAGCACGTTTGCTTTATTTGTCCATCTTGTCCATGGGCACCTAGTGGATTCTCTGAAGTGAAGTAATTTTGTCTATGAAAAATGCTTTGGCTTTATATTTTATATATACTGATTAATTCCTTGTTGGTTTGAGAAAACTCAGGTAATAAAAGCCCCGGGGTACCAGCCCGCCCTCCTGACTCCAGGACACCAGTCCAACCTCCTTCCTCTGGAGCACAAATCCGTCCTCTCCGCACTGGAGCACCAGCCCTGCCTGCAGGCCCCAGAGCACCAGTCTGATCCGGAGCACCAGCCCAGCATCCCAGCTTCAGAGCATCAGCTCCACCTGCTGGTCCTGGGTACCAGCACCACCTCTCGGCCCCGGGAAACCAGCCGTACCTCCCGGCCCTGGGGTATCAGCCCTACCTGCCGGCACCAAAGTACCTGCCAGCTCCGGGGTACAAGCCCTACCTTCCAGCTCCAGTGTATGAGCCTGGCCTCCTGACTCCGGGGCACCAGTTTGACCTCCCAGTCCCAGAGCACCAGTCCGACCTCCCAGCTCTGGGGCAACAGCCCGGCTTCCCAGCTCTGAGACACCAATGTGACCCTCCGGCCCCGGAGCACCAGTCCTTCCTCCTGGCCCCAGAACAGTCTGACCTCCCAACCCTGGAGCACCAGCCCCGCCTGCTGGCCCCAGAGCACTAGTCGGACCTCTGGCCTCAGAGCACCAGCCCTACCTGCCTGCCCCGAGGTATCACCCCTTCCTGCTGGCCCCAGATTCCAGCCCTACTGCAGGCCTCGGGTACCAGCCTGGCCTCCCGACTACAGGGCACGAGTCCAACCTCCCTGCTCTGGAGCACCAGTTCACCTCCTGGCACCGGAGCAGTCGGACCTCCTGGCCTTGGAGCACTAGCCCTACCTGCCTGCCCTGAGGTACCACCCCTACTTGCTGGCCCTGGAATACCAGCCCTATCTGCCAGCTCCGGGGTACCAGCCTGGCCTCTCGACTAAAAGACAAGAGTCTGACCTCCCTGTTCCGGAGCATCAGTCCGACCTCCCCGCCTCTGGAGCACAAACCTCGCATCCCGGCTCCGGAGCATCAGCTCCACCCGTCGACCCCGTGTGACAAGCCCTACCTGCCAGCACCGGGGTACCAGCCCTATCTGCCGGCCCCGGGGTATCAGCCCGGCCTCCCTGTCCTGGAGCACCAGCCCTGCCTGCCTGCTCCGGAGCACCAGCCCTGCCTGCCGGCTCCGGAGCACCAGCCCAACCTCCCGGCCCTGGAGCAGCAGCCCGGCCTGCAGGCTTCGGGATACTAACCCAGTCCTGGGATGTTCCAGTTCTCCACAAGGAGCCGCTGTGGGTCCCTCCCAGGGGAGTCTGCATGGGACCCTGCAACGCGCGCCCTCTGTGGGCGACTCCCTACCCCGGCCCTGTGGTCCCCCCGGGAGCCCTGGTACCCCAGCAGCAGTGGTCCACCTCCGATTGAGCCCCATCCTCGGTGGGGGCTGACACACGCGAGGTGCCCGTGCTGTGGAGAGCCCACAGAACACTGCAGCTCGGTGACCCGCCTTCCTTCCTTGCCTACCGACCTAGCAACAATCAAATGTAAAATGAATGAAGGAGCGGGACCTTCTGTCTGGCGCTGGCGGCTCGGGTGGGACCCGGGCTGGAGAGAAGCGGGGGGCGGGGTGCTCAGCTCTGACCCTTGGGCCCCCCCTCCTCTCACGGTCTATCCTGCCTCCTGGGCGGAGACTCCTTCCCCACGACGGGCGGTTTCTGCCTTCAGAGACCACTCCTCCATCCTGTCTGCATCCCCTAGCTATGGTCAGAGAACTTTCCTGTTGTGATACTGGGGACTGAACTCAGAGGCTTTCTACCTCGGAGCTGCACCCTCAGCCCTTTATAATTATTCTCTTAGTATTTGTTTTGAAACAAGGTTGCTGAGGCTGGTCTTGAACCTGCCATCCTCCTGTCTCAGCCTCCCAAATACTGGGATTACAGGTGTGCACCATCATGCGTGGTGACCATAGGATTTTTTTAGTTCAGTATTTCTGAGCCTCAGTTCCTATTACAAGTGAGGCTGATGGGGGCTGGGGGCATACGGCTCAGTGGTAGAGCCCTTACCCAGCATGTGCAAGGCTTCTATCCCCAGCACTGCAAGAAAGAAATTAAATTTTTGATACTGGGAATAGAACCCAGGGGGCTTCTACCTCTGAGTTACACCCACAGCCTTTTTTTTTTTTCTTTTTTTTTTTTTTTGCTGTACTGGGGATTCAACCCAGGGGTGTTCTATCTCTGGGCTATACACACAGCCCTGCTTTATTTTTTATTTGGAAACAGAGTCTCACTAAATTGCTGAGGGCCTTTGTTAGGTTGCTGAGGCTGACCTCAAATGTATGATCCTCCAGTCTCAGCCTCCCAAGTACTGGGATTACAGGCATAGGCCACCATGCTGGGGGGCAAGGGGGGTAGGAATATATGTATATGTATATGTATATATGTATACATATATAGTTTTTCTTCAGGAGATAGTTTTAGGATAAGAACATACAAGGATGGCCTAATCACTATATATATAAATTCATTTCCCCCTGTTTCTTGGTGATCTATTTTTTGGTTTATTTTTATACTTTTATTGGTGCATTATAGAATCACATCATAATGTAGTTCATTGGTGAGTTTTCCCCCAGATTCCTCCCCATTCTCTTCCCCATACAAGATATTGAGATTGGCATTGGGATTCTCACATAGACACACAATGTCAATGGAAGTTATTCCCTCATGAATTCTCCCTCTCTCCCAGACCCCCTCCCCGACTCCACTGGAGTTTCTCCTCCATTATCTAAAGTCCCTCCTGTGTCCCGATTACTCCCTGGCTTCTGCATATGAGAGAAAACATCTGCCCCTTCACTTTCTGTGACTGGTTAACCTCACTTAACACAATGTTCTCTAGGTCCGTCTATTTTCCTGCAAATAACATAATTTTGTTTTTCTTTATTGCTGAGAATAATTTTTTTTAACTTTATCCTTTTTTTAAAATTTGGTGCACTGTAATCACACATCTTTGTTAGGTACAAGCTAGTATAGGTAAAGGCATACATGCACACATTTCTCATTTAACCCTTCCCCAATTGGTGATCTATTTTTAAATACCTATCAAAAGATCATTTTATTCATTTTTACAAAAGCCAAATCAGTGTTTTCTGTCATAAGAGAGAAGATGTAGAATTATCTTCATGGTCTCTCTGGTGATATTTTATCACCATTCAAGACTCAAGCCCACTTAATCTTTAATGCAAAGTCACCACTGGGGTTTTCTGAAT